>VDFB02356717.1:0-27278 GCA_007258455.2 Sequoia sempervirens | reverse complement strand
AACAAACTACACAGAAGTGCATTGTCGCTACAGGAAGCAATGGGCAAAGAATCAAGTTATAAACAGAATTACTTAATTTTTTGCAAAACACATAATCATGGTGTAAATATCAGGCTTTCAACAGAAATATATTTGAAACATTTAGAGGTAAGGTAGATCAGTGCTCATGATAAACACATCAAGGCATATGTGAAATAAATATTTATTTTGTAAAACACTACATTTAATTGTCATTGAAGGTTGGAAGTCATTGTCATAGTCATTTGGGGTCATTATTGAGTTTAGTAATTTTGTTCCTAACAAATTTATAAATTAGGTACTGACCATTCCTATGGTGTTGCTTTTTCTTCATCTCTCAATATTTTCTCAACAAATTGATTAATATACTCTTAGAAAACTTGGAAAGCATATTTTCTAATGGTACAATCATAATTACCTGGGTGTAATTAGAATACAGTTTTAATTTGAGTTTTCCCTAAAGCCCTCAAAGTCAATTGTAGATTATAATAGAGCATACTAGAATCTCAAACAACGCATTCCATTCTATACAATGTCTGTGTTTCACATGTTCCAGTGTCAAAGGCAGACTCCTTTTCTGTTTTGTTGTTTCTAGTATGGAAAACAGAAATGGAAACCCCCCAATAACTTTTTATTGGGACGGTTTCACCTACCCCGATGCTTCAATCTTAACCACAGTTTTTTATAGTTGTTTCCAAGGCATTTCCACAAAGTAACTAGGGTATTTTAACTTTCCATGCATAAGAATTGAATATTCTCTATTTTTTTTTTGTCTAGATAATTTTTATTTTGTTTTATTCTTCAAACAGTTTGCCATTTTCAGGGAGCCCTAGAAAATTAGTAGTCACTACTTCTCCTTGTAACTTAGGTTTTATTACTAAATTTTGGTTGTGCACTTTTTTCACTCAATATAAAGTAGTCATCATCTAGTAACTGAAATTTCTTTTCAAAGGAAGTGCATCTCTTGGCATCTCTTCTGGAGGTTCACCTGATATTATCCTGGAGAGTTGATCGGCGATGACATGGCTCTTTCTTGGCCGAACGATGATAGTGAAGGTGAATTCTTGTAACAACAAGAGCCATCGGCTTACCCTTCCTTGTATGATCAGCTTATTTACCAGGTACATGAAGCCTTGGTGATCCACGTAGAACACGAAGGGTGTAGCCAACAAGTAGTGCCTAAATTTTTGTATGGCATAAACCATCCCGCATGCTTCCCTCTCCGTCGTACTATAATTCTTTCCTGCCTTCAATAGCAACTGGCTTGCGAAGAATACCAGGTGGTCTAGCTCTTGCATTCCTACTTGATGCCAGAGTTGCTCCGATTGCGTAATTTGAGGCGTTGACATGCATATGGAACTCTTTATTCCAATCTAGATATGCCAGAATCGGTGAACTAATTACTCGTACTTTCCGCTTGTTGAAGGCCTTTTCTTGATCCTTTGTCCATATGAATGGTTGCCCCTTCCTCGTCAGTACATCTAGTGGATAAGAAATCTGGGCAAAGTTTTTGATGAACCTTTTGTAGTACCTGACATGACCGAGGAATGACTTCACACCAGTGATGTTTTGTGGTGCTTCCATCTGTGTGATTACCCTTATTTTGTCAAGGTTTGTCTCAAGTCCTGCTTTGCAAACGATGTGGCCCAACAATTTTCCCTATGGTACCATGAAACGACACTTTTTTGGATTTAGCACCAGTTATGTTGCTCTACATGATTCTCTGAAAGGTTGTTGGAGCGTTGCATAACTCGAACGGCATCCAGTTGTACACATACACTCCATCCTCGACTACAAATGTCGTCTTTAACTTGTCTTCTTTGACGATGCTTATTTGATTGTATCCTAAGAATCCATCCATGAACGAGTACATCTCATGACCAACAACTTCTTCGAGGATTGTGTCGAGGAATAGGATTGGGAATGGATCCTTGATAGTCATTGCATTTAGGCTTTTGAAGTCTACACATATTCGGATTTGTTTCGACTCCTTCAATGAGATCACCATTGGAGAGACCCATTTGCTCGTCTTCACTTTAAAAATTATCCTTGCCTCTAGCATTTTCTCAATCTCCATTTGTACTTTGGCGGCACAATTCTTGTTCATCTTGTAAGATCTCTTCCATACAGGTTGTGCTCCTGGTACAAGGGAAATCCTATGTACGCATAATTCTGGTGGTATACCTTTGAGATCTTTGTATGTCCAAGCAAAGGCATCTTTGTATTCCATGAATATTTCAAACGCTGTCACTTCAACATTGGGTCCCAATCATCGCCAACCATGATCATCTTTGAGTTGTCTTCCTCTCCCAAGTTCACCTTCTTCATCTTTGGCTCCTCATATTTGATTGATTCGTCCCATTCAAAATTGTGGGTTGGTGTGTCATCCAATTTTGCTACTCCCTCCTTATATTCCCCATACTCAGACGGAAATGACTGACTAGTTGTACCTTTATCTTCTTCCTCGATCTCCCCGATTTGTAGCATGTTGCATTTAGGGTAAAACACCTCATAGTCTTCCATTTGCGAATGGAATAGCCTATTGAGAGAACTTGTATCATCCTCAAAGCAATTGTCAAGGTCAAGTACCCCTTCATCATTAGGTTCCAAGAATTTTCTTCCTTCATCTTCCTATGATTCTCCTCCGTCGAATTCTGACTTGGATGACACCAATTCTTCGCTCACAACCGGATACTTGAGGTCAATGGCGTACTTCCTCCCGTTGCTCTCGATGGAGAGTGTGTTCCATTTCCAGTTATGGTCCGCCTTGGTTGCAATCAGCCACCCTCTCCCAAGTAGTGAATCATACACATTTTGCAATGGGATGACGACAAAGTTCAGCAAAAATTGTTGTGTCGATGGTCACCTTTTGTGCCATGAGTGTACCCAGTGGTTTGATACTTGATCGATGCCTACAAAGTGAAATGTTGGTGGCCAAAGAGTTGGTTACCCGAGACACTTCTAGGTCGCCTTTGGTAGTACGTTCACTCCTGAACCTCCATTGACGATGTTGTTTGTGAGTTTTCTTCCCATGGTTTCCATCTGTACGATGGTTGGCTTTCTCCCAATGTTCACCGTGAGTAACATTGGATTGAGGGCTTGTTCACCTTCTGGTAACAATACTGCCAGGTCCTTGCTTGGACTTCATTGTTGAATTTGGTTGTCACCTACTATGTTCATAATTGCCACTCTCAGTTGTGGCATAGTGTATAGAAGATTTTTTACCTTGATAGGTACGGTTGTCTGCAACATCTGTCGTATGATGTTTTTTTCTGACTACAACCGCAATGATGTACTTGTTGCTTCATTGGAGGTTCTCCTTTCTTTGACCATTGCCTGTTCTACTTCCACTTTGGCCTCTCGAAGACTTTCCTTCTCCATACAAGGATCTAGATAAACTGCCTTCTTCATTTGTGCTCTGGTAATTGTCATAACTTCCTCGTCCTCCACTTCTAGCATGTTGATAACTTTCTGTTTCAAGCAATCGGTGTCTTCATGATCACCCGGTCCACACCACTTACATAACATTCCCCCTTTGCCTTGATTGTTTTGGCATTCTATAGCAAAGTGCCCCCATTTATTGCACTTTCGACACTGGATCATGGAACTTCCTTTAGAATCGTACTAGATTCGACTTATTGTTGTTGAACCTGTCATTATTTCCTCTTTTGTTGTGGTACCTATCAAGAGATGCATTACTGTTATTATTTTGTGGTTTAGAAGGTGTGGTTGGAGGGGTTGACTGCTCCCCCTGGGTGAAGAGCACTTGTGTGCTTGTTTTTAAATTGTACAGGTATTCCTTGATGGAATGTCCCATTACTTGATAAATGTCGCAGAATGACTTTTTTGGGCAATTATTTTTAATGTGGCCTATTTTACAATAGGTGCACCATAGTTCTTCAATTTCTTTTGAGTTTTCTTTGTCAGCCTTTAACTCTTTCATCATGTGCATCATCTCATCAAAGGGCCTAAACAGTTTTAGATTCTCCATCGCTGTTGTCCTTTGTAATCTCGTCGTCATTCATCTTTCATTTTGTTGGAGAAGATTTTTTTTCACTCTTGATGTCCATTGCCTGATTGTAAGCTTTGATGTACAGCGACGAAGGTACTACCTTCATCTTCTTGCACAGCGAGAGAATTAGTCCTTCAATGAACCAACGCTTCTTTAGTTGGTCTATCGATTGGTTCTCTAGTTTTACCAACAATTCTTTGAGCCTACGATTGTAAGCTTGTACATTCTCATGCTTCCCCTATTAGGTGTTATAGATCTCCGCAATGATCTCATTGTCATTCCGTAATAATCTGAATTTTGCCTCAAATGCCTTTCTCAGTTTTGTCTTTTGCTACCAGTTTAGTGAGCCAATCTATTGATACGCCTCGTAGCGTTGCTAGTAATGCTCTCAACCAATAATATTTGTCTTCTTGACCGCTCGCTATCCATATGGTCTCACAAGTTTTGCAATGTCTCACCGGATCCTCCGGCCTATTTCCTGTAAATTTTGGCAGTTTCTGCCTTTCCACACTCGGACTAGCTAGCAAAGTCACCATCTTCCTTCCCCAATATTCTCCCTATGCATTGGACTTGTTTGGACTATTTCGCTCGGTACATTCTAGTGCATGTCCTGCACTCATGGCCATGTATGAGTCCTCCACTCATCCACCCTCAACGTCCTCTGCACTAGTCCTAGGGGTCGTTGTTGCACTCCCTCCATTCAAGGAACTTTGGTTCGGATCCTCCAATTCTCGGTTCTTCCCTTGATATGGATAGTTCTCTAATGTGACGTATGTTATTTTCAATTTCTTTGGTTAATTCATTTTCAAAGTCTCTGTCTTCTTCATCATCCGATACTGTCTCTACGAACAATTGTCTTGCTTGGTTGGCAAGGTCTTGGTTTGGTTAAAAGCAAGGTCTTGGTTTGTTTCTTTAGCGATTCTTCTTAATCATCTTTGTCATTCCTCTTGTTCCTTTACTCTTAGAGATCTTCGTACTTGTTCTTTTGACAATTCTTGATCGCTTGGAATTCGGTTCCTGTCTTTGTTTGAACATATGGGCATTAATTTCCAAGAGTACACCTACGACTAGTCACATTCTTCCTCCTCCCGTTTGTTTCGTTCTTCGTATTGTTGCAATATTTGTTGTCTTCTTTGTTCTCATTTTTTGTCGACCCAAATATCCTAGAGTATGATGTAGTGTGCGATCAATCTCGATAGTTTGTCGAGAAGGCAATTGACCTATGGGTTGACTGTCAGATTGTCCCAAATGGCTACCTAAGAGACCTCTCTCTTGAGAGCCTCCCTCCATACATTTCATTCAATAAGATATCCCACGGGTTTATAAGGTCCTCTATCAATGCATCTTCTCTCTCTTCGTTTGCTTGTACTAGCTCTTCGGCTAGCTGACTCATTACGACACCATGATTCTCATCTATGTGTTGTGTACGAGAGTTCGTATCGGCAACAATGCCAAATGTTTACTCCTTTATTCCACTTGCAAGATTTACAAAGTAAACGTAATTGACAAAATTACATAACATAAATTAATAACAACCATGTTTCGAAAGATATAGCTTTATTCCCTTTCATTCACAGATATGCAATAAGTACAGGAAAATCATAATAGCAGTCCCTGAGTATGAACAACAAGTACATATAAATAGTAGACTGATGTTGGTTAAGACTACCAACTTTCGATAACTACTAACCGACTATACTAATCGTCGAGGACTAACATGTGATCACAAAACACAATTATTTATTTATTACTGAGCCGACTAAAATATATTTACTTGACTTTCAGCCGACTACATATTTCCTTCCCTCCTCTCTCTCTCATTTACTGTGGTTTGTGAAACAAACTCACTTTTAATACAATTTTCTAATCCAAATCCATTTTTCTGCTAACCAAGTTAAGATATTGCACCAGGGTTCTTTCTAAAAAACTCAGTTATCTAAAGCTTTTAATAATCTAACCAAGGGCCCTTTGTTTATTGAGCCTTCCATGTATGAAGCCCTTGGCCCAATGTAAAGTACAACAAATAAAATGGAGCATTTATAATGCATATCATTGCATCCCACCCTTAATGAGGCATCCTGATTTATTCCCATTTCACAGTCATAAATTATTTCAATGAAATCTTTTCATTCTAGCCAAACTAAAACAGAAAAATAGCACACTTCTGTCACCTTTTATAACTTCAGAATATTAACCATAATTAACACCAACCAAGATATTCTCCTAAGTATTAGAAATCTCCCTCCCTCCCTCTGTGTGTGTGCATTTGTGAGAGAAGGGCAAGAGACACCAAAAAGCATGGTTTCCATTGCAAAAAGCAGTTGTACCAGCAAGATGCTACAAAACTGTGAAATATAACACGGAACTGAATAGGCATGTATTGATAGTTCACCCAAGCTACTATCGGCCAAACCTGCAAATCATAGACAAAACAATGTTTTAAAAAAGCCTTATTGCACCCTTCCCTTTCTTTATTTTTATATCATAATATTGTGTAATTAGAGCATCAGAAGGAAATAAGAGGTTATTTACCTTCCATGCATTTAGTTGCACAGAGGGGTAGTCCTTTCTCAACTTATTCTTCACAAAATTCCATCGTCTTCCTGCAATAAGAAAGCAGCTAGAAGCATCAGATTGATGTCATAAATAATAACAATGAAAAATGAAACAAAAACAGATAAACAGTCATCCTAGAGCAAAAACATGAAAATAATATTTTCAAATTGAGACAAGCAAACTGGTATTTTTGAGTATTGAAAAGAACCCCAACTGTAAGGTTATGGAATGTATCCAAACAAAAAAATAAAATTGCTCTAACTTAGCATTGCATCCTCTACCCCTCAAACTGACACTTAAAAAATAACACATTATCAAGCACAGCGAATCTTAAATTAGTCCCCTTAAAATTTTGGTGGTTGAGTTTTATACATGTAAGAGAGTAATAATTAGTAATTACAATAGAAAACTTTAAAGCATATAAAATAGATTTTTTGATTCACTAGTATTGTGATTAAGGAGGACATACACAAACTATCCAAACAACAAACATTAAGATGCAAAGTTATTTTCCAATGGGTAAGATGACATTATAGGAGAAAATCCTTTGTCCCAGCTGCTACCATGGACTGCACATTTACTCAATTATTTGCATAATAACTATAAGGATTAGCAGGGTTTCACTTTTCATTAACAAGCAGCATATATGGGCGAAAAGACCAAATGACAAACATAGTGCCTCTAAAAAGAACTTCGAAAACAATAGCATGAATAGTGCAGGTTTTAAGAAAGAGCATCATGTTAACACATTTTCTTTGAAAGCAAAACATGACAAGTAATAATAATTTGAAATATTCAGTATAAAGTTACTAATACATATGCATCATACAGAAACACATGGAATATTATCCAAATACAGATTCATATTGTACACAAATTAGTGAAGAACTGATAATGTAACCATGTTGACTAGAAATTCATTAAGATTGCAATTTATTTTTAACAGGACCTATAATGCTAATGAAGGAATGTAAATGGAATTTGAGTTGGACTACAAACCCATTCCCATATTTTGAATGATACTAAACCTGAAGAGCACAAAAGATTTACTGAGAGGGGGGGGGTGAATCAGTAAATCAACACAAACTTTCAATTCTTAATCCTTTTCAAACTTATTACAATCAACCTTTTGATATGAACCAATTTACACAAGTTGACACAACTTTATTGAAATGATTTTTACAAGAAAGTAGGCACCAACCTACTATATCTACAAGAAAGATGATTTAGTAGGATTCAACCTACAAGGAACACCTAACCTTTACAACTTTAGTAGGCACCTACCTACAAGGAGCACCAACCCCTAATGCAAGGCACCAAACCTTGACTTGATGGATGAATCAAATGAAGTCAATCAGATCTGCACTCTGGCAATCCTCCAATCTGCCTTTGTGCTGTAAATTCTCACACTCAGCCCACACAAGAAGATAGGCTTCTGATTTAGACTTCTTGAACTTCACAACCACACTACCACACTCAACATGAATGTCAATTATATATTTCATTCAAAACTGGCATCCTTTGAAAAAAGGGCACAACCTTTGTTAAATTCACACCTCTTCACATGTGCATTAGTCTTAATATTTCTTTTTAGATTTATTTTAAAACTTTTACAAAATTTTGCCAGTCACACCTATAGATGAAAAGAACTATGTCTTTTGTGATGACTTTTGACTATGCCTTTTAGAATGAGTTGCAATCATTGAATGTGAACCCTTCATAAGAAGTCACGACCTTTGAAGTAATGCGTTGCTGAAGAGACGCATATTGATTCGTATTTGTTCAAAAAATCACGTCCTTTGAATGCATCCTCTAGTTTGTAAATCGATGTTTGATTGAATCTAAAGATTAACAAAAGAACGTATCTTTTCATTCTTCATTCATCATTTTCTTTAGTCGCACCATCTTTCATGGAGACGTGTCTCTAGAATAAAGACGTGACTTTTTAACCGAGCCCTTTAATGAAGATGTGTCTCTTGAATAAAGACGTGGTTGTTGGTAAATAACAGATTAACAAAACAAATTTGTTATCTTTCATATTGCCACACTTTGCAATCTGTAGATTCATTTATTGATTAGATCTTCATACTGCCGCACTTTGCAATCTGTAGATTCATTTATTGATTAGATCTTCATACTGCCGCACTTTGCAATTTGTAGATTCATTTGTTATCTTCATACTGCTTTACTAATCAATTTCGATCTGTAGCTGATATCCAGACTTTTTATTTCGATCAGTAATTGATATGCAGTCGAGTCCAGAACATATTCATTCTTCATTCGAGTTTTGCTTCATACAGATTTTGATTTGTAGAAGATATCTATTTTGCATTGCTCTATCTGTAGCAATCTCTCTTTTCGAATTCATGACTTCCACAGAGATTTATTTGTTCTTAATAATCTGATCTCCTGTACAGGTCAGATCTTTCTCCTCAATGCTCAACAGTGAATTATTCAACTTCAATAGTCTAATTAAACGAAATCTTGACATTCACGTGTTGCCTTGACATCAATGACAATACTTCTAACAATCTCCCCCTTTGTCATTGATGGCAACCTCTTTAATGGAAACTTTGATCTTCTCCCCCTTTTTGTTTGCTCCCCCTATGTCCAAATTCTCCCCCTTTGACATCAATGGCAAGGGGTCTTCTAACAATATTTTGCCTCTTTTTGTTCCATGGGACTACAAGATGCAGTGTAGCTCCCCCTGAATGTGAGCTCCCACCAATTAATTTGATGGATGTGGGACAACTCCCAATTTGTCCCTTAGATACTCAAATGCACCCATTGGTAATGGTTTGGTAAATATATCAGCAACTTGTTCTTTTGTAGTTATGTATTCCAAACACACTTGTCCTTCTGCTACTTGCTCTCTCAAAAAGTGATACTTAATAGGGATGTGCTTGGTTCTTGAATGCATCACTGGATTCTTGGAGATATTGATTGCACTAGTATTATCACAATAGATAGCGCAGGGATGATCATACTCCACCTTGATGTCTCTTAAAGTTTGCCTCATCCACAAAAGTTGAGTGCAACATGCTGCTGCTGCAATATATTCAACTTCTGTTGTAGATAGAGAGACTGATTCTTGTTTTTTGCTCATCCAAGACACTAGATTTCCTCCAAGGAAAAAAACTCCACTTGTACTTTTTCTATCATCCACATTGCCAGCCCAATCAACGTCTGTGAATGCTTCAAGAGTGAAATCATTGCTACTAGGGTACCATAGACCATATTCCATTATGCCTTTCAAATACTTGAATATACGCTTTACTGCATGAACATGTGTTTCTTTTGGTGCTGCTTGAAATCTTGCCACAACTCCAACAGCTTGCATTATGTCTGGTCTTGTAGAAGTTAGATACAACAAACTCCCAATCATTGATCTATACAGTGTTTGATTCACTTCTTGGGATTCATCATTTTTGCTTAGCTTGCAGCCTATAACCATGGGAGTGCTCACAGGATTGCAATCTTCCATTCTAAACCTTTTTAACATTTCCTTCACATATTTGGTTTGGGAGATGAAAATACCTTTACTTGATTGTGAAATTTGTAGCCCAAGGAAGAAGGATAATTCTCCCAACATTGACATTTCAAACTCTTCTTGCATACATGATGAAAATTCTTTGCACATTTTGTCCTTATCTCCACCAAAAATGATGTCATCTACATACACCACCACAATCAATAAGTGTCGATCCTCCTCTTTGATGTATAAATTGTTGTCTACATCTCTTTTGAAACCTTGCTCTTTGAGATATTTATCAAGTCTAGAATACCAAGCTCTTGGGGCTTGTTTGAGCCCATAGAGAGCTTTCTTCAGTTTGCACACATAATCCTTGTCTTCTGATAGTAGGAAACCTTCAGGTTGTTCAACATAGACTTCCTCCTCTAGATCTCCATTGAGAAAAGCAGATTTAACGTCCATTTGATACACCTTAAACTTCTTGTGACTTGCATAGGATAAAAACATTCTAATTGCTTCAATCCTTGCAACTGGTGCGAATGTTTCTTCAAAATCTACTCCTTCAACTTGTGCATAGCCCTTGCACACTAACCTTGCTTTGTTCCTTGTGACTTGACCATCTTCATTTGATTTGTTTCTAAAAACCCATTTTGTACCAATTACATTCTTATCTTTTGGCCTTGGTACAAGTTCCCAAGTTTCATTTTTCTCTATTTGATCCAATTCTTCATTCATTGCACTAATCCAATGTTTGTCTTTGCTTGCTTCTTCAAAGGTTTTGGGCTCTACTTGAGAAAGAAATGCTACATGACAATCTTCATTGTAATCCACCATTTTCCTTGTAGATCTACATCTATCTTGAAGGATCAAATCTTCAGGATGGTTCTTTTGAACAAACTTGGAAGGTGTCTTTAGTGTCTTCATGGAAGTCTGTTGTGAAGATTCTTCTTCTTCTGTCTCTTCCTCCTCTTCTTCCTCTTTGGAGTCCTCATCTTCTTTGTCTTTATCATTTATAGTTTGAACATAGTGATCACTTTGTCCAACTTCTTTGAATTGCTTTCCTTCATCAATTCTCACATTAGCACTTTCAACAATTTTGTGAGTTCTTTTATTGTAGCATTTATATGCTTTACTTTTTGAAGAGTAGCCAAGAAAGATTACCCCATCTGCTCTTGTGTCAAATTTGCTCAGATCTTCATCATCTCTTCTAATGTAGCAAGTGCTTCCAAAGATTTTGAAGTACTTGACAGTTGCTATTCTACCTTTCCAAAGTTCATATGATGTCTTCTCATTGTTCACTCTTATTTGTGCACGATTCAAGATGTAAACTGTTGTATGAATTGCTTCCTTCCAAAAGGAATCTGCTATTTTAGATTCATTTAGCATTGCCCTTGCCATTTCTTGAACTATCCTATTTTTTCTTTCTACAACCCCATTTTGTTGAGGGGTTCTTGCTGCAGAAAATTGCCTTTTAATTCCATGTTCTATGCAAAAAATTTCAAATTCCTTTGATGTGAATTCTCCTCCTCGATCTGATCTAAGACATTTTATCTTGATGTTTGCTTCATTTTCAACCAGCTCTTTGAAAGCTTTGAATTTATCAAAAGCTTTAGATTTTTCTTTCAAAAATGCAACCCAAGTCATTCTTGAGAAGTCATCAATCAACAACATAAAATATCTTTCTCCATTCATGCTCTTGGATTTGGTTGGCCCACAAAGATCTGTATGTATGAGTTCTAATGGCTTTGATGAAGAGTGCTCCTTAGGCTTAAAGCTTGACCTTGTTTGCTTTCCAAGTTGACACTCTCTACAAATGATATTAGAAGGTTTTGGTATCCTTGGCATATCTCTCACAGCATTTGATTTGCTAACTTTGACAATATTATCAAAGTTGAGATGACCTAGCCTCTTGTGCCATAACCAACTTTCATCCTCTTGTACTAAGTTGCAACTTTCACAACTTATCTCCTTTAAGACATACAAATTATGTTTCCTTTCAGCTTGAGCAACCAACTTTCCATCTTTCTTGATATCACATGTATTAGAAAGAAATGTGATACTATGCCCTTGATCACAAAGTTGACTAACACTAGGAAGGACACTGACCTGCCCACTGCCCACCATGAGGAGAGAGAGACACTGGACATACCTCTCCCCCAAAATGGACTCACCGTCCTGCTCAGAGGGACCACACAAAACACCCACCAAGGAGCCCACCACCTGTCTGGCATCATACCCAAGAGTCACCCACTGGCTTGGCATGAATTTTTGTGGCAAAATTTTTGTTGTTTTAAATTCTATTGTATTGATTTTTATTCGCGATTTATCTCTTTTATTTTTATTTTCTATTTTTATTTCCATGATTAGAGTTCTCAAATCTTCAACAGTTTTGCTTGAATTCTCCAAGTCTTTTATCATGTCTTTGATCTTCAACTTGTACTTGGCAGCCTTCTTCTTCAAGTCTTCATTTTTCTTGTAAGCATAGTGCAATTCCTCTTCAAGATCCACTTCCTCTTCTTCATTGCAATCTTGACCTATCTCCTCTTCTTCTTCACATTCTTGATCAACATTTTGTTCTTCACATTCAGCCATAATCAATATTTCATCTTCCCCATTGCTTGAGCAATCTTCACTTTGTTCTTCGGAGGTGCTGCTATCTTCCTTTGAATAGAAACTCTTCTTATGTTTTTGAAACTTCTTTTTCGAGTTATTGTTGAAATTCTTCTTTCCCTTTTTCTTGTTGCTGATTTCCTTTTCTTCTTCACTGGAGCTGCTTTCATTTTGAGGACATTTTGAGGCATAATGTCCAACTTTTCCACAATTAAAGCATTTAAAAGGAAATTTTCCTTTGTATTTTCCTTTTCCTTTCTTAAGTTTACCCATGAAGTAAGCTTCTGCTTCATCACTTGATTTTTCATTCTTTTCTTCATGCTGCTTCTTGCCCTTTTTGGATGCTTTGAATGAGACTTCCTTTTGTGGTGATCTTCCTTCAATCCTCATCTCATAGGCAGCAAGGATCCCATGTAATTCATCCTTTTTTAGCTGATCTAAATTTGTTAATTCTTCCAATGCTACAACCTTGGCCTCAAACTTTGTAGATAGAGATCTTAGAATCTTATCAACAATAAAAGTATCCTCAATTTCTTCACCAAGTCCTTTCATGATGTTTACTGTTTCATCGACACGGAGAAAGTATGAGGCAATATCTTCATCATCATTCATCTTGAGAGTTTCTAATTTCCTTCTATGAGTTTGCAATTTTTCCTTCTTAACTTTTGCATCTCCTTCATAGATGTTTTGAAGTTTGTCCCAAATCTCTTTTGCTGACTTGCACCTCATGACTTTTGTAAATTCAGAATCTGTTAGGCTGCAAAGAATAGCATGCTTAGCTTTTGCATTGTTTTCACTTCTCTTTTTCCCTGCTTGATCCGTTGGAGGGGTAGCTGGAGGTGAATACCCATCAACAACAGATTGCCATACATCAAACCCAAGTGCATTCAAGTAATGCTTCCATCTTGATATTCCAAAATGCATAATTAGTCCCATCAAAGATGGGTGCTTTCACAATGTTGTTTTGATTCGCCATATGTGCTCTTAAGGATCTCCTTCAAGCAGTTAGGCTTTCAAGAAGAACCTTGCTCTGATACCAATTGAAGAGCACAAAAGATTTACTAAGAGGGGGGCGGTGAATCAGTAAATCAACACAAACTTTCAATTCTTAATCCTTTTCAAACTTATTACAATCAACCTTTTGATATGAACCAATTTACACAAGTTGACACAACTTTATTGAAATGATTTTTACAAGAAAGTAGGCACCAACCTACTATATCTACAAGAAAGATGATTTAGTAGGATTCAACCTACAAGGAACACCTAACCTTTACAACTTTCGTAGGCACCTACCTACAAGGAGCACCAACCCCTAATGCAAGGCACCAAACCTTGACTTGATGGATGAATCAAATGAAGTCAATCAGATCTGCACTCTGGCAATCCTCCAATCTGCCTTTGTGCTGTAAATTCTCACACTCAGCCCACACAAGAAGATAGGCTTCTGATTTAGACTTCTTGAACTTCACAACCACACTACCACACTCAACATGAATGTCAATTATATATTTCATTCAAAACTGGCATCCTTTGAAGAAAGGGCACAACCTTTGTTAAATTCGCACCTCTTCATATGTGAATTAGTCTTAATATTTCTTTTCAGATTTATTTTAAAACTTTTACAAAATTCTGCCAGTCGCACCTGTAGATGAAAAAGAACTACGTCTTTTGTGATGACTTTTGACTATGCCTTTTAGAATGAGTTGCAATCATTGAATGTGAACCCTTCATAAGAAGTCACGACCTTTGAAGTAATGCGTTGCTGAAGAGACGCATATTGATTCGTATTTGTTCAAAAAATCATGTCCTTTGAATGCATCCTCTAGTTTGTAAATCGGTGTTTGATTGAATCTGAAGATTAACAAAAGAACGTATCTTTTCATTCTTCATTCGTCATTTTCTTTAGTCGCACCATCTTTCATGGAGACGTGTCTCTAGAATAAAGACGTGACTTTTTAACCGAGACCTTTAATGAAGATGTGTCTCTTGAATAAAGACGTGGCTATTGGTAAATAACAGATTAACAAAACAAATTTGTTATCTTTCATATTGCCACACTTTGCAATCTGTAGATTCATTTATTGATTAGATCTTCATACTGCCGCACTTTGCAATCTGTAGATTCATTTATTGATTAGATCTTCGTACTACCGCACTTTGCAATTTGTAGATTCATTTGTTATCTTCATACTGCTTTACTAATCAATTTCGATCTGTAGCTGATATCCAGACTTTTTATTTCGATCAGTAATTGATATGCAGTCGAGTCCAGAACATATTCATTCTTCATTTGAGTTTTGCTTCATACAGATTTTGATTTGTAGAAGATATCTATTCTGCATTGCTCTGTCTATAGCAATCTCTCTTTTCGAATTCATGACTTCCACAGAGATTTATTTGTTCTTAATAATCTGATCTCCTGTACAAATCAGATCTTTCTCCTCAATGCTCAACAGTGAATTATTCAACTTCAATAGTCTAATTAAGCCAAATCTTGACATTCACGTGTTGCCTTGACATCAATGACAATACTTCTAACAAAACCTACTAAGATTTTACATCTGATTATATAACAATTAGATTATGAATCATAAAGAAATTGATGAGGATTCTTGTATGAGCTAACAATAACTCAATTTTGGCTACTATATACGGAGCTCAGATGTTTTTCTATCTCATCTATATATGGTCACTATCCTTTTAGGTTTCTATGTTTGTGAATGTACTGTGGAATGGTACACTAGGAAGCTCAGTGTATGGGCAACCATCATTACATGATTATATTGGTGTTCTTGGGTTTGCATTGTAATTAGCCAAGGCCTTCTGTCTCCTGATCTGGATGCTTAGAACTAAAGCCCTCTGGTGAAGAGGATCATCTGTTGAAAGTCTTCAGCATTATGAGTGGTTTGATGGCAGACTGTACTCTTCCTATGCTAAATTTTCATTGGGATCTATGTATATGATAGCTGTCTCAGGGCTGAGAGTTTTCATACTCATCGGTACAGCTGCTAGATTTGAAGACTAGGGATTCTGCAGTCAGCAAGTACATATCCCTGATAATTGACAATGTCAAGGACTGGGGCCTAAATCATAGTTGAAAAACTCACTAATTGCAAAAACTTGGCAAGCATGGAAAACTTGACTCTGAAAAAACTCGGCAACTTAAAAAACTACGCAAACTTCATTAAAAATACATTTTTTTTGCAAAATTCAACAATAAGATGCATCCAACAAGTCAATAAATGAGTACATAGAAGAGACAAGCTGAGTCTAGTTGTATTTGATTGATTTGAAAGAAAATTAGATACAAAATGTCATCCTCATGTGGGTCATCCTCATGTGGAATGCTCAATGTGTTGATACTGATAGTCTGAAACAAAATGAAAATAGCAAATTGTTTTTGTAAAATTGAAAGTAAATAGTGGAGAGTACTTAGAAAATCAAATGAATTCAATGGGAGTTTGAGGGCAATGCCCCCAATGGGGTCGAGGGGCAGTGCCAATATTGGGGTCAAGGGGCAGTGCCCCCAGCGGGGTCAAGGGGCAGCGCCCGTTGCGGGGGTCTGAGGGCAGCACCCCTAGTGGGGTCAAGGGGGCAGCGCCCCTTGCGAGGGTCTAGGGGCAGCACCCCAGCAGGGTCGAGGGGCAGCAACCCTCGCGGGGTCCCAGGGCAGCACCTTGGGCGCGCTCCTTGTTGCGATACAGGGCGGGGTCAAGGGGTGGAGCCCCTGCCACCAAGCCCAAATTAAGACCTCCAAAAGCACACAAACCTTCATGGTGTACATCATTTTGCATTAACAATAAAACTCAAATTAGGACCATCAAAAGCCACACAAACCTTCATGGAACACATCATTTTAGTGTTTTTTCTAAAGCAAAGCACACAAATGAATGAAAAAATAACTCTAAATGCCTTTTTGTTCGGTCGCCTGGGCGTTTTCCTAATTGCGCAGGTTTTTTCAAAAAACTCGCCGTACTTTATGAAAAAACTCGCCAAAATACTATTAGGTTTTTCAAAAAACTCAGCGCGAGTTTTTGGCATACAAGTGCATAAAAAACTCACGAGTTTTCTTTTACTCGCTGGGTTTTTTGCGAGTCTTGCAACTATGGCCTAAATAGTAACTTCTACAAGATCCCCCTAGAATTGGGGATTTATGGGCAGTGCTTCCACCATAACAAAAGAGAAAGTTATTGTATTATATAGCAGCTTAATTATATATTACAAAGAATTATGAATGATCGCTACTAGAGTCAATAAAAAGGATCAAGTTTATGAATTTGAATCTAATTTTCAACACTAGGCTTAGTTGTAAATATTTTGTCTGAAGGAAATTGAGCATAATTGGTCACTCTCAGGACCTGTATGTGTTTTTTCACTTTTTTCTATTATAAAGGGGCAATGTTGCCCCTCTTTATTGATTTAACTGTCAAAATGTTCGCATATTAATTTGCACCTTTCAATACAACACAAAACAGAATAGCATGCAACAATAAACCTTTCTTCAAATTAGAAGGGGAAGCTCCCTTCCAACAGAAAACAAAACTGAACACTGAAACTTAAGGAAACTACCTCTAGCTTTTTACAATATGAACAAATTAACCTCTCAATTTTGGACAATCATTGCAAACAAACTAAATAAATTAGCTATATTTTAGTTCTCAATTAAGGGCACAAGGTTTATCAACACTTATACTCCAAATGAGATATTTTATATATTTTCTTAAAAGTGAACACCTACAATAGCTATCAAATGTTTTCCACCTTAAAGCAGGACCATTTAGGCCCACAAACAATCCTACTATAATGTGCCCATTTTTACGCCATGTTTTGTGAATTTCGGTCAATTCTCGGGTTTTCTTTGTAAGCAAGGTGAGTTGAGGAACTCCAAAGTTCTAGGAGGATACAATTCCGGTGATGAAAGGTTTCTAATTATGGCAATGAGCTCAATGGGTGACACTAGTTTGAATGACTCCGTAGTGTTTTCGGACTTTTGAGGTGTTCTCCAAACTTCTTGGAGAGCACGTCTATTTTTAGTAAGTCACCAAATTAGCTTCATTCACTCTCCAATGCCTTAGTATCATGTTGGCACGGTCAAAACAGGATTCCGACGTGTTTCAGGATTTCTCGTAACTTGGAGTAAAATATTTTAATATTTCACTTAAGACTATAATGTTTTATTAATATTTTTTTATAACTTAAGTGTAAGACTTTTCGAAAAGGTAAAGCAATCTCCAAGTTGGACGCCTAGGAGAAATAAGGGTGTTGCACATGAAAATAAGGTTTTATTTTAAAGTAAAACGAATTTGTGGGAAACAATGAATTAATTAAATATTTTAATTATAGTTTTTCCTCTCAAAAATCTATAAAAGGAGGCATTGGGGCTCATTGTTAGGAGGCTGAAGAATTGA
Source organism: Sequoia sempervirens (assembly GCA_007258455.2). Taxonomy (NCBI): domain Eukaryota; kingdom Viridiplantae; phylum Streptophyta; class Pinopsida; order Cupressales; family Cupressaceae; genus Sequoia; species Sequoia sempervirens. The sequence continues at coordinate 9,199 of VDFB02356717.1, read as the reverse complement.
TAATGAAGTGCTGCCGGAATGGCTTGGGTTCTTTGAATCTTTGAGGATCCATTAAGGGTTTTTTCTAGTTTAGGAATTGCAAGATAATCACAAGCTAGACGGAGGAGTGATTCCATTCAAGGGTCACAATTGGAGCTGATTGTGAAGTTTCCAGTTTGGTTTTCTTGTAATGGACATTTTGAAGTGTTCTAATATTGCAAATGCTTGTTGAAGATTGCTTTTACATTGCAGACTATTAAGTGTGTCCATTTTGAGAGTTCTAGTAGCTGGCCGTACTATTTGCCCCTACAGACCGTAGCATCAATTTGATTAATGCTGATTGGAGAAATTGAGATTTACTTTTGGGTTTTTAACCATTGTTTACTCTTTGCTAGGCGACCAGGTTGGAAGATTTGCAAGGGGTAAAAATGAGTTCCTGAATTTTTAGCATCAAATCACCCTTATTCAGGTCGTACCACTGCTGGAGGTGATTGGAAGTGTTAAATCAGAGTTTTCAAGGGTTTTGTGAGGCTGCAAATCATCCTTAGGTAGGCGTCTATGCTGGTGAGAGAGTTTCTAGGTGATATTTATCAGTTCTTAATGCACAGAATTTCTTAAAGAATTATTTGACTAATCGCCCCTATGCAGCCAGTGCCATTCTTGGTGTGATTAGACAGTTATCAGGTCTGACAATCATCTTTGATTTCATCATTGTTGGGAGTAAGTGATTAGGGATTGTAGGAGGAGTTGGGGTGCCTTCATAAGGAGCTTGTAAATGATGGACTAAAGTGAAGTTGCTGTTGTAGGTGACTGAAATGCCTTTCTGTCAACATCAGTAGCCTTCAGACCTTATCTGCAGACCTTTAGCAGCAAATCCTTGGTGTCAAATAGTGAAGAAGAGTCTCTTTCTAGCACCCAATCGCAGGCCTCAATGAGGTATAATGATACTACTTTAAGTTGGGTAACTTATTTCACCATCTAGTGACATCTTGGGGTGATTCCAATCAGTTCATTTCATATTCTTTGTAACAGCTGATACATATTTTGGATTGGGAAAATTAATGAGCTAATATTGTAACACTAATTGGTAGTACCATCAGTGCCTTGGCTCTTGATTTGGTTTAGCTACTTACCCCATTGCATAAGTGGCTCTTGATACTTCTTGCTCTTGTTTTGATTAGCTACTTACCTCACTGCATAAGTGGCTCTTGTACTCACCCCACTGCATAAGTGGACTATGGCATTTCTCACTCACCACTAAAAAGTGGAAGAGTTGCTTATTTCTTGTATTCACTCACCGTTGAGAAGTGGAAGAGTTAGATTGCATTTCTTTATTGTATAAGCTTACCCACTAAAGAAGTGGTGATGCCTTAAGCTAACCCCACTGAATAAGTGGTGTCACTTTCAATTGCTTTAATTGCAAATATTATTGTAATTTTTACATTGTATGCTCTCACCTCGCCCAAACTAGGAACTTGGTGATTCGAAAGTGGAAAGGAAAGTTGATTAGCAATTTATATTATTGAGCTAACAAGAATTTCAAAACAAAATTAAGGGGTGCTTATTATAGTGGTACCAAAGTTGGTCATCCTGTCAGCATGTGCCTCTATTGCTTGCTATGCAGTTGTAATCATCAATGAGTGAAAGAGAATGAAGGTTAATTACAACAAAGAACAGAGAAAAACTCAATGGCAACCCCCACTAGTTCCAAAAGGTGAGATAGTTTCCAGAATCCTTGGAATCCATTTGGATTCTTCCACTAATAGTGAAAGTGTATTTGGGGATATGACAGACAAAGGAAAGGAACCAACTCCACCTAATAGTCCAAATTCCAAAGCGGAAAAAAATTCAATGCTATGCTCAATATGTTGTCATAGATGCTAGGGAAGTTGAATCAAGGGATTCCACAACTTAGCCAAGTACCACATTGTGAAACTAACTCCACTAACCAGTCAAACACTGGAGGATGTACTACTGCAGTAGTCTTAGGGTATGTTCCTAGACCATTCCAGCCCACATTCACACAGAGAGGAGCCATAGGTTGTTCCAAAGGATTAGGTGCCCTTAGTAGATGACGTTAGAGCAGCCTATATGGAGTATGCTTCTCTACCAGCAAAGACTCGTGACTTATGGACCTTGGATCAATACCTCAACCAAAAGAAGAAAAAGGGTGGAAGAGTGGAAAATAGAGGGCCACTAGTGCAAAGAGGTTTCTAGAGTGCCCTAGGAAAGGTAACACTGGCACATTTTGATGGTAGTGATAAGTGTACAGCTAGAGCTTGGGCTCATAAGTTGGATAATTATTTATCACTTAAATGCATGCTCGAGGATGAGGCAATCAAATTTGCCACTTTGCACCTTGATGGAGCAACTCACAAATAGTGTATCATGGCCTTGTCACACTTGGTCATAACTTGATCACTACATATGATGAGTTAACTAGCAAACTCATCAAGAGGTTTGATAAAAAGCATCCTGAAATACACTTTAGAGAGCTTGCACAACTGAAACAATGTAACTCACTTGATACATACATTTCAGAGTTCCAGAGACTCAGTTTATAGTTCCCGGTATCACGGAGAGGAGATTTGTAGTCCTTTTCAGCGAGGGGCTAATGGAGCCATTGAAGTGATGGGTTAAGGCTTTTGACCCACCAACTCTCCATGAGGCAATAAGGAAGGCAAGAAGCATGGAGCTTATTAAAGTATTATTGTAATATTTAATGGTCATCTTAACTTTTGTTAGTCAGTAGTTTACTTTCAGTTAACTTAGTTTGCTTCAGTTAGCTTTTAGTAACTTTCAATTAATTGCTTTAGTCAACGATTGTTTCCTTTTAGAAACATCATCCTATATTTTATTATTTAAGGAGTATTCCTCTCCTTTGTAAATAACAAATATCGAATATCAATTATCATTTCATGGTATCAAAGCTTAGGCTCATATTTGGCGAATTTTTTAGCAATAAAATTCGTGTTTTCCTAAGAAATTTTTGGAATAAAATTTGTGCTTCCTAAGAAATTTCTTAGATGTTTTTGTTCAATTTTTTTAAAACAAAAATTTGAAGGTTTGCTCCACTATTAAAAAATTGCAAGGATTTTTTCTAAGTGCTGAAGGAAATTTTTGCAAAGATTTTGAGGACATTTTCATGAAAAATTTCAAGGGTTTTTTTCACGGGTTGGTTCCTAATTAAAATCGCACCCTTAGTCTATGAAGAATTTGCAGGTTTTTTTATTTGAAGCAACTAAGAAATCGTGACTATACAAATAGCACTATTTCCTACATAGATTTTTTTTCTTAAATTCGTGGGATATTTTTGCACCTCTGAAGATCGCGCAATTTGGTCTTTTCTGCACAATATTTTTGTGTTTCTGGACGGGTTTGATCCGTGTATGTTGTGTTCAGTTCTGGGGCGCGACCCTCTATTCTGGCATGCGGTCCTATGAAATTTGTGGGGCATTTTCTTGAGCAAATTGATGCCTAAAAACCCTATTTTCTACTCAAACTTTTTATTAGAAGAACCGCGTTTGCAGTTAGCGCAACCTAGATTTTTGAGGGTTTTTTGAGGTCGTCGGCCCTGCAAAGTTCGTGGATTTTTGTAAAAAACAAATAGTGGGCCTCGTTTTTGTTGTGCCCCTTACAAAAAATTAAGGATTTTTTTGCTAAAAATCATGGCTCTGACTTGAAGACTACTTTCAACCTAGGGTTTTCATGGGTGGATTTGAAGGGATTTAAATGCAAAGAGTTTTTGAAAAAAAAATCTATAAATTTTTTGTTGTTTTTCAAAAGTTTATAAAGGTTTTTTTTTTTTTAAAATATTGTTTTTAAGAAGCTCTTTTGAAGAATTTTTATGAAAAAATCTTGTTCTTTTGAGTTTTTGGTTTTTTTTTTTTTAAATCTTGCTTTTCTAAGCCCCTTTTTAGACATTTTTTACAAATCGTGAGAGTTGTGCTAGTTCATTGTCTTGAGATCCATGCCAACTGATCACAGACTTTACCTTGTATTTCGTACTTTTGGAAAACAGGAAGGATGGTATATATTTAGTCTAAACAAGAGTCTACCTCTTATGCATTGATGGCCAAACGACCAGCAAATCGTGACAAATCATCTACATGGTACATTGATTTTGGAGCCTCTCGACATTTTACAAACAGGAGAGATTGGTTCACAAAGTATATGGCTTGCTCTGATTCCGTCATCTTTGGTGGTGGTGAAGAGTATACAGTTGTCAACAAGGGCAACATTCAGATCAAATCTAGTGGGAGAAATTTAATATTTCTCAATGTATACTATGTGTCGAGCATAGAGCTCAATCTACTCTTAGTGAGTCAGATTATGTGACACAATCTGAAGTTGTACATCATCTTCAGTTCACACAAGTTTCAAATTGTTCATAAGTAGTCCAAGACAACTGTGGCAGTTGGCCTCAAAGATTATGATTTGTATCAACTAGTTGATACTAGAGATCCTCAAGAAGGTGCATTGGTTGCAAGGAGTTCATCTATCAGCACTCTTTGGCATCAGTGGTATGGGCATCTCAACATTGCCTACCACTCTCAGCTAACTCGAGAGAATTTGGTAGAAGGCTTACTTGACATTTAGCAGCAGACACATGGTGTTTGTGGAGCTTGCCAAGTAGGGAAGCAGCATTGTACTCCATTTTCAGATGGAAAGTCTTGGAGAGCATCCAAGGTTCTACAGCTGGTTCATGCAGATGTTTGTGGATCAATGAATACTACATCGGTCACTAGTGCCATGTATTTCCTCTTGTTTGTTGACAATTTTAATAGGAAAATGTGGGTGTATTTCCTCAAGGAAAAGTCACAAGTGTTTAATGAATTTCAAAAGTTTAAAGCATTAGTTGAAAAAGAGTATGGATGTCAAATCATCACTCTTAGGTCAGATAATGGGGTTGAGTTCTGTTCCAAACCAATTCAACGACTTTTGTGCTAAATGCGATATTAAACGTTAGCTTACTACACCCTATAATCCTGTCATGTCCCCTGCTTTGCACATCGGCGAACGAGGTTGGTTTATTGGCGCGAGACCTCGTTTACCGACCGGGAGTGGTTGAGGGGCCGCTTCGCCATTGGCTCGCCAATTGATTAAGCGCCGCTGATTGATTATTTTCGCTCGCCTATCTTGACCTTTGCGCACTGTTATTTTAGTAGCCTCCGGGTGCAGAGGGGACCAATCGCCATTTTAGCAGCTTTTGAGATTACAAGATCCGGAATCACTTCCTGAACTGGGCTTTCAAGACGTAATTTGACTTGTAATCTGGATAGATTTATGAGGAAGATATTAATATTTAATTATATTGATTAAATATTAATTATTTAATGTTTATAATATAAAGTTATAATTTAAAATTATAACTTAAGTCATCTGCTTTGAGGGGTGCGCCCAACATCAGGAAAGGGGCCATTTCGCATATTAAATTTATAATTTAATATTTGCCTGAGACTTTTGCAAATAAAAGAATTAAAAGTTGAAATATATTAAATTTCCCTATTATTAAGGAAATCGCACTTTTGTGCAATAAAGGGGTTTTGCATTGGTAAATGAGCCATTAGGACATTTGATGATTTGAGAAATTGATCAAGTTTTGCCAGAGCACTGAGACTTTAGGGTTTCATCTCGAAATCGTCGGAGAACGAGCCATCTCCTTCGAAGCAGTTCAGAGGATGTGAAATAACATCTGATTTATTGCCAGTCGTGGGATTTCTTCATCCAGAAGAAATTACAGAGCTTCTCAGAGTTTATTCAGTTACAGAGTTTCAGCGTAGTCTTCATTTGGGATCACGTTGTAAGTCCAGGCGCATCTTATTTCAGAGATGGGACACAGAGATCAAGAAAGCCGTACAGTTTACATTAATTGCTGTTACTGACCCAGCCGTACAAATCAATACAGTACAGCCGTACCATCATGGGGAAAGCAAAAGTCTCGAGTTCAAATACCCCTTCATCTCGCAGATCATTTATCAAACCTCACGACAATGCAGAGAGATCCAAGACGTTATTTTGAGGATACCGTGACAAACCAAATGCTGCCTACCGGTTGCCAGACTTTGTCAGTAGCTGTATTTGCTAGTCCTTGGGCCAGATTTCTGTATCTTGAAGAAAACGCCTTCCACCTTCCGCGGACAGGTCGTAAGGGCGCTGCTAGGGTCTGTGAAGCTTTGAGTGGACTATCGACCGGAGGAAAAAGGGAGATTACAATGCAGCCACATTCTCAGTAGCCTCCTAATGTTATACTGTTTGTGTTCCTCAAATATTGTAAATTCATTATTTATTTCATTATATGTATCTGGGTATCATTGAAAACAGTAGAAAAGCTTGAATAAAGATACTGGCGCCTATATTCTTTCATTTCCAGAGTTATTTGAATTTTATTGAATTTATTCCAAATTATTGTCAAAAATCGTACTTTTCAAGTATTGCATCAAAAACATCAAAATTGCAAAAAACCCTAAAAACGTCAGAAAACCTTAAAAATCTATCAGAATCCGTATCAGGGGAAACAGGGGTTTCTACAGTGGTATCAGAGCTAAATCCTGCCATCCTGAGGGTTTAGCCGTCTTCTGCAGCCGGAACAGATAGGGTTTTATCAGGTATTATTTATACAAAGCAGTTTGCTGATTGTGTAACAGTGGTTCGATCCTCGCGAAACAGAAACATGGTCGCATGTAATCCCATGTGTATTACGCTGTGGTATTGATGGCGAACAATTAGATCTTGTGAAATGTAGACTCATAATACCGCAGGTCAACCGCGGGCGGAGGTCTTGCATGCACTCAGAGAACTTAGTGCAGGTCAACGACGGTCAAATGGTGTATTACAGCAGGTGGCAGTTGCACTTCAGAGACTGGATACTCCGAGGAGATCGCCACCACCTCGCGACGATGACAGAAGTGTTACAGGTTCGCGGAGAGCTCCTAGGTCAGTGTCACGGACAGCGGATAGGCCTACGAGGCCCACCTTCACGAGACAGGAGCCCGTTGAGGATATATCAGGTGAAAGGTATGAGGGTTTGTTCGCCAGCACACTCAGGGCAGCGAACAACGAGTGGCAGTTAGAAGCCCCTGAGATTAGTGGGAGGATTAACATTGACAGGACACCGCAGAGCACAGATGGAGAAGTGATTAGCATGTTTCGGGAGTATAGCAATCTACCTCAGAAGATTAAAGAGAAACTTTCTTTCGTGAGTTACGTGGATGTGCACCCGAGTCTTTGCCATAAGACGGAGTTCGCAAAACAGAAATATCTCACTACAGCTCGTGAGTTGTTTACACCTGGGAAAGATAGAGAATCTACATCTGATGATTATACACTTCTTCATGAGAGTGATTCGATATCTTCAGTCTCTTATGAAGTAGACAGAAATTTGTGTGATGAATTTGATCGAAGTGCTTATTTGATCCATAAGCACACTAGCACAACTTCGGGTAATGGCTTACCTACATCGTCTTTGCAGGAGGTAACTCAAGAAATTTCTGCCCTAAAAGCCACTTCTGATTTTTATAACAGCGATGGTGAAACTTTGCGTGAGCATGATATAACAGCTGTTTCAGAGGTGCAAAGTAACCCTATGGAGTCGACACGTGAAGAGATTCCAGAGTTGGGTACTACAGATGCAGTTGGTATTGAGGATTTATGTTATGACGAGTCTGATTTTCCGGATCAGACCTTTGAAAACCAGCTAGAGGATTCGTATGTTGACACGGAATCCCAGGATCATGCGTTGGATGAGCATGCAGTCACTGTTGGAGTAGAAGCGTGTGAGGATATTGTCAGACCAGCAACTTCTACCGTACCAGTTGAGCCATCCTTCGAGGTACAGAGCAGCAGTACCTTAGATGTTGAGGTGTGCGTGGTTGAGAGCACACACGATGCTGCAGATCATGAGATGAGTGATGACGGATCAGCGTCATATCATAGTGCATATGGTGAACCGGAAAACGTGTATGGGGGTCGTACGTTGCAGAATCCTCATCATTTGATTGGGCAACTACATGTAGATGACACTATGATTACTACCGCCCTTGAGCATTTTGACGTTGCTCGTCAGATGTTGACTACCTACAGTAGGAGTCCTTCGACAGGTGAGCACAGTGATAGAGGTTTTTCCCTTGCAGTGATACATGCACTCCGAGAAGCAATTGGAACGATGAAACAAAACTATCTAAAACTACTAGCAGACAGAGATTTCCTTCTCGAGTGGGATTGCCTTTGTTATGATGCATGGCGGGGAAAAGAGGAGCGGATCGATGAGCTCACTCATGAGCTCGTGGTGACTGCGAATTCATTGCAGAGCACCCAGTTGGCTCTTCGGGAGTCACAGTTACAGATTGAGAGGCTTACCGTGGCGTTGAGGTTAGCACAGTCTTCACCACCTTTGGACATCGTGCAGTCTTGCATGGCAGTGGTTGGTGAGGAGTATACACCCATGGTTCATAGCAGTGTAGGAGATGTTGAGGATGAGGTTACCTCCATCTCGGTCACAGGACCAGTTGATACAGATAGGATGAGTGCACTCGATGAGAGTTGCAGTGAGCCACGCATTGCACCCGGTTCTCATGAGACTAGTCCCGCGATAGTTGATGCAGGGCAGATCGTTGATAATTCCTGTGACATGGTTGTTGATACACTGGAGAGTTGTGTGACAACCCTTGATACTTGTCCATCTTCACAGCAGATATTCAGAGTCTCATCCAGTTGGGAGATTGGTACTTGTGTTGATTTGTTTCCCTCTCCCGGAAGCAAATCAATCTTTTCATTTGATACAGTTGACTATGGTCGGCAGCTCGTTGAGCCTAGTCAGGAGTACAACTCAGTTTATTATTCCAGCGATTCAGAGATGGATGATTCCGATCAGGATGGAGTGATTGTGCAGTTTGTGAATAATCCATTGTTTGAATTTGATGGTGGGGTGATCTATGATAACCCACTCTTCGAGTTGGACACTGATCGTACTTTTGACATTAGTTCTGAGTTGGGTGATGATCGTAGTGTTTGGGATTGTTCCAGTGCATCGCAATTCCAAACCAAACTCACAGAGGAGTTCAATGAGGTGTACACGGTGAGGAGTGCTTACAGCTTTGTCTTTGATCCACCTGTACATGATTCGATGTACCATACTTGTGCACAAGGTGATTCTCTCGGTACAGTCGAGGGGAGTGATTCATTACAGTGTGCAGAGTTACCATCTTCACAAGATGGGATT
>VDFB02356716.1:0-12217 GCA_007258455.2 Sequoia sempervirens | reverse complement strand
CTAAGAATATCAACACATTAAGATCTCTACAAGGCCGACTACAGTCCATCAGAAGATTCATCTCTCAACTAGCAGATCGGTGTCATCCATTCAACCATCTTTTGCATAAAAATGTGTCTTTTAAATGGGATGAATAGTGTGAGAGTACTTTCAATCAAATCAAGCATTATTTGATGACACCGCCAATCTTGGTGCCACCAAGTGAAGACAAGCCATTATTGCTATATATTGCAACAACAAATATCTCTTTAGGAGCCTTGCTAGCACAAGAAGATAGAGAAGGGAAGGAACATGCAATATACTATATCAGCAGGACACTCAATGGACATGAAGTAAACTATACCTTCATTGAAAAATCATGCTTAGTAGTAGTATTTGCAACACAAAAATTGTGACACTATATGCTCACTCACACTATCAAGCTCGTTGCAAAAATTGATCCCCTCAAGTATTTACTGAGCAAAGCAGCTTTAACAGGAAGGTTGGTAAAGTGGGTCATGCTCCTCAGTGAGTTTGACATTCAGTATGTTGAAAGGCGAGCTATCAAAGGACAAGTCATCGCCGACCAATTAGCAGAAGCTCCATTATCTGACTATCATCCTATGACCATGGAATTTCCTGATACAGATATCCTCAACATTACAACACAACCATGGCAACTCTACTTCGATGGATCCTACACACAACATGGATCAGGGGCCGAAATTTTATTTGTCACTCCTCTTGGGCACACAATTCCACGATCTTATAGGCTTACCTTCCATTGCACTAACAATGTGGCAGAATATGAAGCTTTGATCCTTGGAATTAAAGTGGCTATTGACTAGAAAATCACAGAACTACAGGTGTATGGAGACTCCCAGTTAATCATCTATCAAGTCAACAATGATTACCAAACAAAGGATGACACACTGATTTTATATAAGAGACTGGTAGATGATCTAAGAAAGTACTTCATAGAAATCAAATTTGAGCAGATACCAACATCAGAGAACAAAGTAGCAGATGCCATGGCCACAATAGCATCTCTTCTACAAATGCCTGAAATGCAAGATCGTTATCAATTTATTGTGGAACAAGTGTCAAATCCTGCATACACAAATCCCAAATCCCAAACCATAAGCCTTTTGGATAGTACCCAATCTTCCATTTATGGAGACATTTATACTTATCTGAAAGATAATATCTTACCGCCAGATCTTTCTCGCAACCAAAAGTGCAACTTCATACGCCAATCCGCCAAACATACCATTATTGCTGACACCCTTTACCGTCGAGGCCTAGATGGTATGCTCCTGCGTTGTTTAGAACATAACGAATCTGCTTCTGCTTTACATGAGGTCCATGAAGGAATTTGTGGTACACATTCAAGCGGATTATCTTTAGCCAAAAAACTCCTTCGTTTGGGGTATTACTGGCTACACATGGAGCAAGAATCTTACTAGTTTGTTAAGAGATGCCAAAAATGTCAAATTCACGGCAACCTTATACATGCACCAGCACAGGAGCTCCATCCATTTGCAACTACATGGCCTTTTTGTCAGTGGGGATTGGACTTGGTAGGGAAAATAAACCCATCTTCATCTAATGGACACAAGTTCATTATCACAGCAATGAAATATTTCACAAAATGGGTGGAGGCGGTTCCCTTAACCACAATCACTGGGAAGCAAATATCATCTTTCATACTTAATTATCTCATCTGTAGATATGGGATACCCCAGTCAATCATCACAGATAATGGCAGGCCTTTTAAGAATCAAGACATCCAAGAGCTGTGTGAAAAGTTCCACATTCAACATCGCTTTTCAACTCCGTATTACCCTCAAGGTAATGGACAGGCTGAAGCTTCAAACAAAACAATCCTCAAGATTCTCAAGAAGACTGTAAATGAGGTAGGGTGTGATTGGCACGTTCAGCTTAACCCTGCTCTTTGGGCTTACAGGACTAGCATCAGAACACCAACAGGAGCTACGCCATATGCTCTTGTTTATGGATTAGAAGCAATATTACCTATCGAGGTAGAAATTCCATCCCTTCGAGTTTCACTAAAGGGACTCATTTCAGATGAAGATTATAGGATCTCTAGACTTCAAGAATTAGAACTACTTGATGAACGACGACAACAAGTTGTCAATCATTTGACAGCCTACCAACAAAGAATGTCTCAGAACTATAATCATAGGGTTAAGCCTAGAGTCTTCCAGATCAGAGACTTGGTCCTACGGGAAAACCCTAGAAATCAAGCAAACAGAGAAAAGAAGGGAAAGTTTGAACCTAACTGGATAGGACCTTATGTCATCATATCAGCCTATGGATCAGGAGCATACAGGTTGTCTACACTAGAAGGAGACATAATGGAGGAGCCCATGAACATCATTCATCTCAGGCAATTCTACCCTTTAGGATATCTAGTGCACGGTCAATAAAGTTGTCTTGATGAAAACCTGGCAAACAGGCGTCATGATGACAGAAAAAAAATAAAAATACAATAAAAATAAAAATACAAAGAAAAAGAAAAAGAAAAAGAAATAGGACACAATAAAAACAAGTAATGAAAACCTGGCAAACAAGCGCTACTTGTGATTTTCACCAGCTCTTCTATCTATTTAGATACAATTTTGTCACGATTGTTTCCTTTCATATCATTTCCATCTATCATTTGGGATAATCATTACCACTATCCATGTCATGGCAAGGATATCATGTTTTACCCTGGCTTGGGGGCAACATCCTAGTGTTATTTGGTACAATGGACTTTCAGCTTAAATAGAAAGGCAGTCAAACATGACAACACCAAGTGACGATACTTAAAAAATCCAAAAACATCAGAAAATCCATCAAAATCCAAAACATCAGAAAACCCAAAATCCAAAAACATCAGAAAATCCATCAAAATCCAAAACATCAGAAAACCCAAAATCCAAAAACATCAGAAAATCCATCAAAATCCAAAACATCGGGGTAATCAAACCAAAACACATCAAAACCCAGAAAATCCATGCAAAAACATTCATAAAATCGAAAACACAAAAATAGAGTCTACATCAATTAAAAGTGGAGTCTGTGTCAGTCAAACTACGTGGTCTCTGCGTGTATAACGTAGGCAAGACTAATCTTTGATCAGTCCCTGAGACCCCTAGGATAGGTCTTTAGGTTGCATCATTTGGTCGAACATCTGAGAATATCATGCAAACATCAACACACACATTTCAACATCGATGATCTAATTTGAATAATGATTTGAAAATACATTAAGTATAATTTGAATTGTTGTGCTTTTTATTTTTATCATTTGCTTATCATTTCTTTGGAGCTACTCGATGATGTATTAAAACTAGAGAAGCAAGGAAGGAGAATGATACCTTTTCTTTGTTTGCTGTTTGTGAGTTAGTCATTCTTATTCTGTGAATTGTCACAGGAAGTGCTCTACCAAGTATCATGGATGACATTCTAATTCACTTAAGAAAATGATTAATTCTTGTCTGTTTACACAAGAAATGCTCAGGTCATCATTGGTCTATCTTATACCTTGATGCTTGTGTTCGCTTGCAATATCAAAAATCATGAAAGAAATACTCAGGTCATCATTGGTCTATCTCATATCATTGATGCTTGTATGTGCTTTCAACATTTTAAAAGCTCAGTGATGATACCAAGCAAAATAAAAAGATTGTTGAAATGACACTTAGGTTTGCATTGATAAAATAGGTTTGCATGGTAAACATAGATTACATTCATAATAATACATCTGCAGAGTATTGGTTGCACAAGTTACAAGGGTTCATTTGCAAAGAATGTTATCTTTTCTTATTACAAATCGAGTATACTTGACACATACAATTTTCATAATGACATGCATATAAAATCATTTCTTCATCTCATCATAAATTTCACAATAAACATCTCATTTCATGGCATCATATACATGTTATGTTACATCATTCATTTACTGCCTCATCGTGATCGGGACATTATCATGTAGTTGCAAAATCATCATTCATTCACATTTTCTCTTTTCATCATACATCTTTACATTTTCATCATTCATTTACATTTTCATCATAAATCATTCATTTACATTTTCATCATACATCATTACAATTTCATACATCATCATTACAATTTCATCATATATCATCATTACAATTTCATTCGTACATCATTCATTTACATTTCATTCATACATCATCACATTTCATTCATACATCATTACATTTCATTCGAACATCATTCATTACATAACATCATTTATCATTACATTTACATCTCATCATTCATTAAACATCATTCATTACATGACATCATATATACATTTCATTTACATCTCATTTTATCTATCACATATCACATATTCATTCATTACATCATCAATATCATATCACATCAACATCAATGCATCCATACAAACTACTATAAAAGATCATCATAAAACATAAAAATTAAAATGCATCCATCACATAAATCATGTAGAGCACATCATAGATCAATCGAACCGTTGCACATATATATCTCATCAAGCATCAAGTATACAATGAAGTTTGGAAGTAAGCGATGAAAATAACATCATGTCACCATGTATACATCTCTAAAGGGTATCCAAATAATTCCCAAGTGGTGCTCCTGTTCTAAGGAGCAGGCCCTGCGCCGCATCGGGCATTTCACTACCGATGTCCTGTGATCTCTGGATTCTCTCGTGATCCTCGAGAGAGGTTGGAAGCCTGCCCCTCCGCCACTATCCCCAAACGAAGTCCTTCTAAGCGACCGAGCATAACTAACTCTCTACTGGGGCAACTTCATGGTAACAGCTCCTATAAACTCAATCTCGCAGACTCACCGCATAGCCTCTCGCATGGGGTCCGCCACGAAAAGTCCCATCCGCTTTAATTTCTAATCTCTGGCAATACTGTTGTCTCATTGCCCCGTCTGACAAGATCTCGCCTAGCTCGTGGGCATTGATCTATGCCTCGGTAGTGGCTAACCGAGTCGCGGCATAATCTTACCAGCTGAGCCTGCGGCATATCCCTACTTCACTGAGCCCCATCTCTCTCACTAATCAGAGGTATGAGTCCAGGCAATAGCTTAGCTGTGCCTCGCATCCGAGCCCCGTGGTCTCCGTGGCTATTAGTCCCTCGTGACTCAGACGAATGACTTCTCAGAAGGTCCGAACTGCACCTATAGACCTCAAGAACCTCCTCGATCAGCCTCGGCTGACAAGGAAGCAAATAAACATTTGAGGTGTAATTCAGTAGAGGGCTCTAGCGTACCTCGCTATGCTCGGCCCCCATCTCCGGCATCGCCCACGCTATCATCACTACTATCATCACTCTTATCATCATCACTACTACTCTCACTGTCATCATCTCTCCCCCGTCTCTGACCAACCTGACCACCCCCTGCTAGTACTGCTGCTGGTGCTGCTACTGGTGCTGGTGCTGCTGCTGGAGCTGGTACTGGCTCATCTAGAATAGTAATATGTGGAGGAGGGTGCAGAGCCAGATACTGTCCATACTCCGGAGTAATAGGTGCCTCAACAATGTCCCATCGTATATCCCAGGCTGATGGCTATAGAGCACGATAACCCTCAACAAGTGCCCCATAAGGCAGAGTAGGACCCCAATCACTGACATCTATCCGTCAACGTCCGTAATGCACTACTCCTTGTGGCATGCACTACACAATACCATACTACCTGTACACATGATGAAATAGGAATCGCTCCAAGATCTTGGGGCTCTTCCCGATCAAATACATCGAATCGGACAAGAACCCCAACTCAATATCATCATCATCCCAGTCATCACAGTCTAAATAGGGACGCCAGGTCACTGCCTCCACATCATCAATAATCTGCCTCCAATAATCTAGTTTACCCATCATATGCTGGGTAGGCTTTCCTCTATACCGAAACACATAAGGCCTCGTTGCTGGTCTCGCTAACACTGGCACGAGACACGTAACAGCAATATGCTCCCATGCCCATACCTAAAGAAGTGTAGCCCCTTCCGATAAACTACTGCCTCCAAGGTACACAATCCAGTGTAAATCATGATATAACTGGGCAAGCATACACATGCCCCAAGCATATCTCATCCTGTGGGCCACCAAACCCTCTAATACTCGACCCCATCTAAGAGATAGACCCTTTGACCTCTTATCAAGACAAAGGAATCCACCAATAAAGCTGGCCAAAACTAAAGGAAGAGGAGCATATGAATCATGCATCTCTACCCATGGAATCCACTCTCCCGCAATATGGGGATCCTGAAATACTCTTCGCATAGCCTCTACACCACCAACCTCCCCTGAATCATGCACAATAATCTCCCCAACAAAAGGAATGCGAAGAATATGCCATACATCCTCTGGCGTCATAGTCATCTCGCCAGTAGGTAAGTGAAAGGTATTGTGGTCAGTATGCCACTGCTCCGCTAAGGCTGTCAATAGACTCCTATTAAGTCTAATATGGGGCATATCAAGTAACGTCGCTAAACCGCAATCGGTAATATGCTATCTCTCATCTGGTGAAAGTCGCGGTATCATATCAAATGGCCAAGGGAACTGCTCTCGCACCTGTATAACATCTAAATGCTCCTGTTATCATACAAAGAGAACATTTTAATCATAATATCAAACATCAGTAGGTCATCAAATTTTCAAAAATTGTGCGTTACCTATCAAACTATCAATTTATTAAGGAATCCTCATCTATCAATCAAGTTCATTCCTTCGGAAGGTTTAATTATTCCTCGCCTATCATGAGGGTAATTATTGTCAATCAATAAAGCTCGCTCATCATGAGATCGTTTACCATATATTTTAGTCAAGATCAAACTAAAATAGATGGAATGAACAACAGATCAACGAAAATAAAAAATGCATAATTTTCATCAATCTATACCTCCAAGCGCTACAAAAACTTATTGAAGCGCTACAAAATCAACCTCGAGCGCTAAAAAATCTGGCGCGCTACAAAATCCTATTGACGCGCTGCAAAAACGACCCAGTGCGCTAAAAAGTCCGGCGCGCTATAAAATCCCACGGACGCGCTACAGATTTGACCCTGTGCACTAAAACTATGATGCGCTACACTAAACTATGGATGTGCTATAGATTTTGACAGGCGCACTAAAACTATGGCGTGCTACAACAGATCAGCGACGTGCTAAACCACGTCTACCGCGCGCTAAAAAGATAAAAAAAATGTGCAAAAAGGACATCAAAAGTACGGGCACAAATTAGGAGGAGGATTTGGGGTACATACCAGAGGTCCATAGTTGGTTGGACGCTAGTGACATCGCACACGCTTGAGTCGATGGGTGTGGTAAGGGATCGGCATCCTGAAGCTCTAGCACTCTGAGGGTCTCTATCACAAGATTGTCAAAGTCAAATGCACAAATGACTTTTGAAAATGACCTTTTGAGCATTTATAGGTTATTTTTATGGGATTTTCATGGGATTTATTTATTTTTCCTTCTGAGGAATTAATTCTTATCTATCACAGGGGAATTTTTGGACAATTTTGTTGCGAGATAAATTGTTTCTTCACCAATTCATCATCAAATCATCATAAAAATTCAAATTTTTTGAAAAATCATTAAAATCCAAAATTCATCAATTTATCTCCTGTGGGGGCATATATCACTATCATCATTTCGAAATTCAACATTTGGGGCAAATCTGGGGCATATTTCAAACTTTTCATCAATACTGGCAGTTGAGGCAAAATCATTCTTTGAAGCAATGAGTAAACACATCACTTCAAAGAGGGGCAAAATGTAGACACCTAAAAATGGTCTGGAGAATCTAATTGATTAAATGACTTATTTGATTAATTTATCTTAAATTCATCTACTTAGTAAATAAATAGAAATATTTATTTATATTAAGTTCATTATTAATTCTTCTATTTCTCTCTTAATTAAATAAACAAAATTAAAAACTTTGTTTTATTTAATTATTATCATTATTGCTTCTTTTATACTTCTATCTTAAAAATTAAATACACAACTTAAATAATTTGTATTATTTAATTACCTCATCACATTTCTTCTTAATTAAATAAAGATATTCTAAAAATATTTTATTTAATTATCACTTTCCGTTTATTTTAATTTAATAAACAAATCCTATAGTTTGATTTATTAAATTATTTATTCCTCTTTTGCTAAATTTAAATAAATTAAAAATATTTATTTAAATGCATAAATCATTTACCACTATTCACTCACCAATAAAATTAGATTTTTAAAATCTAATTAATGCAACTTCCATTCATGGGAAGAGCTGGGGACAAACTTGCAGAGTCCTCTCAATCTTCTTCCATCAATCCTCCCTCTCATCTTGTCTGGTGTTTTCATGGGGAGGAACAATCCTCCATGATCAGCTCCATCTTCTCATCCCATGCCCTTCAATTCTCCAGATTGAATCTCAGCCTCTTGTCTTGTATCCCTGTGCAAATGTGCTGCCATGAAAGCTATAAATACAGCTCTTTGGCTACAGGAAATGGATCCCAACTTGTGCAATCTTACTCTGCAGGTTTTTCAAGCATCCAAGCATCCAAGCAATCAAGCATTCAAGCATTCATCCAGCATCCATCAAGCAGCAATCAAGCATCCAGCCTTTGCAGTCATGGCTGCCATTACAATAGATTTGCATATTTAATCACATAGGAATAGAATTAGTTCATTTCTCATTCTCTAAATGTCATTTCAATAGTTTAATTAGCTTACAAATCTGAGAGCTAAGTAGATTAGAGAAATCTTTAGAGTTAGAGAGCAATAGGATAAATTTATGAAGATTTCTAGTTTAAATTAGTTTAATTTCTTCAAATCTTAGATTTACCGTCCTATTTAGAACTCAGAAGTATGTTTTTCTAGGTGTGTGTATCCCATTCTTCCACTTTACAATAAGAAGTGACACATTGCATCTTTAACTAAAAGGATAACCAGATGATTAGCAAGCAATGATGATTCCGACTTGTTGCTCCTAGAATGGGTCATTAGTAATGATGAGTCTAACAAATTGAAATCATAGTAAAATCGAATTTAATAAGTTTTGAATTAGCATTTTAGTGCTTTTTGGGGGTCATTAACTCGTGACTATCTTCTTTGCTGTGGGTGGTTGCATGCCAAAAATTTTTGGTGTAAAATATCATAATTATTAGATTATGTTACCTGTCTATGAATAAAAATTATTGGAGTGTGACTTTGATATTTTTTGAAGATCTAAATAGTCAAGCTTGGTAAAGAAAAATCATGTCAGATAATATTAGTCCAAAACAAAATGAAGAGACACTTGATAGATTGTGGCTAGATTGAAAAAAAAAAGGGATGGAAAATGTTATTGTCTTTGCAATAATTGGTAAGGGGCTTAAAGATCTAGATAAATTTTAATCACAACAGTTGAGAAACATTGTAGGAAGCATGGTCATGTTGAAGGGGGGCATGATTATCGTCCATTGGTAAGTTCTTCATTATATGTGTTTATGTTGATTGAATTTGTAAATGTTTATATCGTTTTAACATTTTATATATATATATATATATAATCACTTGATTATGATCATGGTTTATTTGTGTCTATCATTATTATAAAGGTATTTCAGGGCGCATGATGGATTGGTCACCTACCGAGAATGTGGTTTTGCAAGCGGATGAACATGGAGCTATGAATATCAAAGATGAAGTTAATGATCCTATGGAAGAAGATAATCATGCGCCATAAAACATAGTTGAAGATGATGGTACAAATACATTGATCCATGACATATTTAGTGGCAGAGCTGATCATGATGATCAAGATGACTTTGATGATGTTCATGATTTACCTATACTTGAGAAGGCATATGAGCCCCTTTATGAAGGCTCCCAAAAAAATCTTCTCTGTTGTATTGTTGTTTTTGAACTTGAAGGTTATGAATGATTTATCAAACATAGCAATCTCACGGATGTTAAGGTATGTCATATATGTCATCTTTTTTCATCTATTTTAATTATTGTTAGTTCATCACTAGTAAATAAAGGATGAAAAATGTACCATTAATATTCTTTATATTAACAAATTATTTTTTGTTGTAGATTGATTGGTGAATTTTTGTTAGCACCATCAAATATTTTACCTCGCTCATACCGAGATTTATCTGACATTATGAAAGATATCGGAATGGAGTATCAAGCAATAGATGCATGTCCCAATGATCATATTATATATCATAAACAACAGAAATTTGCAATAGAATGCCCAGAATGTCATTTCAGTAGATATCAAACAGATCAAGTAATAAAAAAGGTGCCTTGCAAGGTTCTTCGTTATATTCCCATTATTCCACGTATGCAAAGATTATTTAGGTGTGAAAGCTTAGCACAATTTATGGATTACCATGCACAAAATAGAAGTGGAGATGAAATTCTTTGAATGCCTATGGATGGTTCTTCATTTAGGGACATGGAGGAAAAATGGCCACACTTTAAAGAAGAACCTCATAATCTCAGGCTTTCATTGGGAGCAGACGGTGTTAATCCATTTGGAGAGCTAAGATCTATTTACTCGGTGTGGTATGTTTTTGTTATCAATAATAACATTCCTCCATGGATGCCAATAAAGAGGAAGCACATAATGTTGTCCATGATTGTTCCAGGTATTTGTTTACATCAATTTTTTGTAACGTAGTAGCATCTCATTTGTCTTATTTGTTTCATAATGACTTATATTTTTATCATTCAATAGTCATGTACATTAATTTATAAATATTGCAGTAAAATGGTTATAATAATTATGTAATGTTTATGTTCATTCAATTAGGTAAGTACCAAGTTAAAGATATGAATGTATATATCGAGCCTCTTATCGACGAGTTACTAAAGTTATGGAATGGCGTCACTATGTATGACATCTCTAGACCAATAGGACAAAGACAATTTCAATTCCATGCAATGATTGTATGGACAATTCATGATGCCCCAGGTATAACACATTTTTGTGGTATGCTGCAACGCTCGATCAAGACTTTTAACAATATTTAATTTTATGAAGTAGATATCATGCATGTTTTAAAATAATCTATTCATTATATATAATTATAAAAATTGGACATATTTAATCCAATTATATATGATCTTGCAGGTCTTCAAACAAAGGAAAAATTTGCATGTCCAATTTATGGTCCAAAGATGAAATCTTGTCATTCAATAAGTTTAGGAAAGCAGGTGTTTGATGAGTATAGGAACTTCCTCCATAGAAATCATAAGTATTGAACTACTGAAAAACATCTTTTCAATGGGAAAGAAGAGACTACATCAAAAACACGAAGAATGACACCTCACCTATGGAAGCTGGAATATAATAGAATTAATCGTCAAGGTTATACATCAGATCAAATTGTTTATCTATCATATATGATATGTTTTGAATTTATATTTTTATATTGTGTTGTGTTTACTCATGTTGTAATTGACAATGATTGTCATTGTTAATTTGTTTAACTTATATGCTTCATGAAGGTCGTCAAGGAATTAATGGTCGACTTCCACATGGACTGAAAAGTTATCCCACATCTCAGTCAGCCTCTACTATGAGCAAATACAATTATGCATTTGTTTGATACAATGAATATCAAAAAATAATATAATAGAAACGCTACAAAAAATATTGATGGAAGAAATGACAAAGAAAAAATTGTAAAAATTTGTAGTGACATTCAGAAAGCCAATCATGCAATGAAAAATGTCATTGAATTGAATAGTGATGGAGACCAAATTAATATAAGTTCCCTTCCTTGGTTATTAACAGAGCAGCAAAGCAATGCTATAAAAGAAGTTATACAAAAAATTCGATTTCCCACAGGATTTGTTGCTTAACATAAACAATATAATAAGAAAGAAAGGTGAATTTCTAGAAAGGATGAAAACGCATGATTGGCATATCTTCAATAAGGTAATTATTCAGGTATATTATATACACTTGTATAATGCATTTACTTTTTAGTGTATTTTGTTTACTACTTTTGGAAAAATAATGAAAAGATCATTTTATAATTGTTGCAGTACGTTCTACCTCTATCTCTCCCAGAAAACTTCAACAACAATGTCAAGCAAGTTATATATGATCTTGGAAAATACATGAGGTAAGTAGCGACATTTGTTCAATTCATTGTATAGATCTTATAATTGCCATTTGTTTTACTTGTTATGTAATCTACTATATATTTTTGTTAAAT
>VDFB02356715.1:0-22286 GCA_007258455.2 Sequoia sempervirens | reverse complement strand
CCACAAGTACCACCAAGTCCTAGCATGTCTGTGTATAAGTGTTATTCGCAATTTACCAGGTAGGTTGGGATGGGAGAATATTTTCTTGCTAATGATTCCTTTTTAATGGAAGCTATGAGAAAGTTGGATGGAAACCCTGAAATGCATTTTTCCCCTAAATCAAAATCTCTGGTGTTGAAGTTTGGAAGTTTTTATATCTAGTTTTATAGGTTTCTTATTTGAGAATTGGAGGTTACGAGAAGGCTCCACTTAAATTTCTTAAGTACATTGAGGATTTATTGGTATTTTTGGAGGTCTACAGACAAATGGCCATAGTAAATATAAAATACATGAATATGGGAAAGCAAGGGTATACCTTCCCATTAGTTACTCCTTTCTCTTGCAAAAGTAATTAGATGGCTAGGATTATTGAAAGGATTCTCAAAGAATACAATCTCCAGTACTTGTTTGTAAGAACTAATTTTGACAGCAAGGGCTTTGTGAGAAAAAAATTGTATGCCTCTAGCTCATATCAACACCAATCTTCAATCGAAGATTTCTGTGAAGATTGTGCTGATGAAAATGAAGTTTTCAAAAGGGACCATATGAGGTTAACCCTTGAGAAGATACAAATTTTTGGTCTCTCTTTCCAAATTCCTAAAAATGTGTCTAAAGATTTGATGGTTATTGATCTTGAATATGAGAAGTTTCCTAATAAATCACATCCCATAGTTGACTGGATAAAGATGAAGTTTTATATACGAGTAAACAGGCCGAACTAGTACTCAAAAGGACTCAGGATTGGTTGGAGGGAAAATGGCTTAGGGTTTCTAGTTCTATTCATGAACCAAAATCATCCCAAAAAAATGAGCAAGGATCTAGCCAAGTTGTCCCTGGAGGTACATCATCAGTGAGGATATTCATCAAGTCTTCTAGTGCCAATTCACAATCTAGGGGTGATGGTGAAAAGTCGAAGAAATCAATTAAATCAAAATAAATATGTGAACAAGACAACCCATCCACCCCTTCTCTTTAAAAAAATTCCAAACAAAACCCGTGTCAGAAGATTTAGAGAGCATCTTTAAGAATATTGTTGAAGATAGTACTTTCCCACCCTTGTTTGAAGAATCTTTTGCTCCTATAGAAAATATATCAATTATTCCTAGCGAGTCTAGAGAGGTTGTTCAAAGTGATAAAGTCCTTAGTCTAATAGAAAACTCTCGAGTATGGTTGAGGAAAGCGGTAGAAAAGAAGATGAAATACACTCCTACGACATCCATTGGAGTAGATACATTGACAAAATTACTCCAATCTTCCTCAGGACCGAAGAAAGCCCAGAAAATGTCAAGAGTTTTGAATGATGCTATCTCTGGTAATTAGGTGTTAGAAATTGCAGAACCTTTAAAAGATGTAGATGATGATAAGATAATAGTGGATAATTATAAAATCATACATGTTGAAATGGGTCCCTAGACACTTGAAGGTGATGTATATCATGCCAGTTACTCAGTCAATGCTTTAGCCAAGCGGGAAAAAGAAGAAAGGAAAGAAAGGGTAAAATTGCAATCTTAAATTTTGGACTTCAAAAAATTTATCTCTTCCATTGTTTCTCCATTTTTGTCTACTGAGGCTTCTAGTTCCCAAGAAAGAGTTATTGATGAGTCTACAATGCACTTGATTAAGAAAAATCTAAATTATTCCAAGGCTGCTAGTGAGTGGATTGAAGAATTGTCTCAAGAAGCTATATTTTTTATTAGTAAATCTATGATTTCCTACACTCACATTGTTGATAAAAGAAAAAGATTAATAGCAGAACTGCAGCAAGTTAGAAAGGATCAAACTAGTCTGTATGTAGTTTAAGAAGAAATGAAAGAGTTAGTTTTCATGGATTGATTGAAGTTGGTAAATGAATAGATTGTTAGTGATCCAAAGGAATTAGATCCTTCATGGCTTGATTCACTTAGATGGAAACTAACATATATGATGACCTGGTAGAGGAAATCATAGAAGTGCTAGAGAAGTATTTGGATATGTTAGGAGAAATCAAGGGGAAATTTCATGATCTGCAGGTGAAGATAACATATGATTTTGATGAGAAAATTTTGGATACAAAAGAAATCTGCTCAAATTTTAGAGAAGTATTCAATAGAGAAGTAGCACATCCTGCTACGATGACTAAAGAATCTTTCTCAAAGCTTGGGAGGCTAGAGCTTTATCTCAAAATTTTTAAAGCTAAAGAAAAAAGGAGGTCTGACACACTTAATGAGTTTGAAGTTGCTCTGAAAAAATGGAGAATTGGGTTTCAGATCACATTGACACTAGGAAATAGGAATATTTTTGCAATCATTACCAGGTACAGGGAATATAAAGCCAAAATGAAGATGCAGGAGAACAAGGAGCTGGAAGTTGATGACGTTGAAGCGGCTGGGAATGATGCATGGTTTATTTTTAGCATTTTCATATACTTTCTTTAAAGTTGGCACTTTTAAGTTAATGACTTCTTTTAATTTTTAGTATGGTTACTTTCAAGAAACCGTTACCAAAGACATTGGCTATGTTTAAATATTGGTTCGACTGATGTGATTAGGCTCTTTTGAGAAAACTTTGATTTACTCATTAGGGAAAAATCTATTATTTTGGCTATTATCTGTTATTTTGATATAAAAGACATTGGTGGAGTTTATGCATGCATAAGCTTTGAGTTATGGTGTATAGATTTATTCTATTTATACTGAATGTTTTCTAGTGTGATATCTATTATTGGGATGATAGATGATATAATTTTGCTATATTGTTGTGGTGTTATTATCTATGAATAAAAAATTTGTAGTGATATTGGTTTAGTTGTTATCTTTCTTTCAGAAGTTCTATTTTTATTTACATGATATTGATAGAAACCTTTGAAGCTTTCTGGTTAAAATCCCCATCCTTTATTTTCTTTCTGGTTAAAAGCATCATTATTTTTTTAAAAAAATTCATTGAAAATTAGATAAAGGTAGCTACCACCTTTTAAAATAAGCAGAGAATCAATTTTCAAGTTTGTAATGTTGTAATGTTACTGATTCAACTATGGTTACATTTATCACCTTTTATGGGTGTATGAATATAGATTTAGGTGATAAATTTGTTAACCAACAGATATAAAACTCTTAGGGTATGTATTACCATTGGAGACCCCTTCTTTTGTGTGCAAAACAAACCAGATGGCCAGGGAAGCTGAAGGAATTCTCAAGGAATATAACCTCCAAAATCTGTCTATGAGAGCTAATTTTGACAATAAGGGTTTTTTGAAGCATAATCTCTATGGAGGGAGCTCATATCGACATCAACCATCTATCGAAGATTTCTGGGAAGATTGTGTCAATGAGAGGGAAGTTTTGAGAAGAGATTATATGAGGCTAACACTAAAATAGATATAGGCTTTCGATCTGTCATTTCAAATTCCTAAAAATGTAGCTGAGGATTCAACAATAATAGATCAAGACTACATATGAAAAATTTCTTGATAAATCCCACCCTAGGTTTGATTGGAGCCAAAGTGAAATTTTAGATATGAGGGTACGTGCCGCCCTAGTGCTTAAAAGAACCCAGGACTGGTTGGATGGGAAATGGCGACAAGTTGTTGGTCCTATTCAGGAGTCTAAGTCATCACAAAATAATGAACAGGGGTCTACACAAGCATCTAGTCCAAGTGCATCATCAGGAAAACCCTCTGTGAGGTCCTCTAGTGCAAATTCTTAGTCAGGAGGTGATGGTGATAGGCTAGAAGAAACAATCAAGTTGAAGAGCATTTGTGAACAAGACAGTGTGCTTTCTCCTACCCCTAAGAAGAAGACCAATCAAGAAAAGCTTGTGGCTGCAGATTCTGAAGCTATCTTTCAACAGATCGTTGAAGATAATATCTTTCCTCTTCTATTTGAATTTCCCTCTTCTCTTCTTGATAGTGATAATCCACCTTTCACTCCTAACACTCCTAAAGAAAATTTAGTGGAAAAAAAGATTCTAGTCTGGTAGTAGCCTCCCTAGGATGGCTAAAAAAAGTAGTGGAGAAGAAAATAAAGCATATTCCTACAATGACAGTTGGAGTGGATATAGTTTCAAAGTTACTTCAAAGCTCTTCAAAACCTAAGAAATCCAAGAGGATGTCAAGGATGGTGACTAATGCTACTTCTGGAAATCAAATGTTAGAATTTGTTGAGCCTTTGAAGGATTTAAATGAAGATGAAGTAATGGAGGAAGAGTAAAAAGTCACACATGTTGATATGGGGCATCCAACACTGGAAGGTGATCTGTACCATGCCGATTATTCAATCAATACCTTGATTAAAAGAGTGAAAGAACAGAGGAAAGAAAATATAAAACTAGAATCTCAAGTCCTTGCATTGAGTAACTTTATTTCTTCCATGGCCACTCCTCCTACATCTGATGAAGCCTCAAGTTCTTAGGTAGAGGGCATGGATGTGCTCACCATAGAAAAAATTAAAAAGAATTTGAGCTATTCTAGAGCTGCTTGTGAGGCAATCGATAAAATATCTAGAGAGGCTATCTTCTTTCTGAATAAATCTATTCTCTTTTACACTAAAGTTGTTAATAAGGCAAAGGAGTTAGTAAAAAAAGTTTAGTAGCTCAGAAAAGATAAAACTAGTCTCTATGTGCTTGCTCAGGAAATGAAAGAATTGAACTCTATGGATACAAAGATATTAATTGGTGAGAAAATTGTGAATAATCCTAAGGAGCTAGAATCTTCCTGGTCTGTTTCATTGGAATGGAAATTGAATATGTATGATAATCTGGTGTAGGAAATTAATAATGCACTTGATATATTATATGAAATGTTGGGGGAAGTTAAAGAATATTATCATATTATGGGAGTGGAAATTACTAATGAGTTTGATGAAAAAATTCTAGATATAAAAGAGATCTCTCTAAATTTTAGAGAAATATTCAAGAAAGAAATAGCTGATCTTGCTATAGTGACATGGGTGTGCTTCTCAAAACTCAGTGGAATGCAGATCCACCTGAGGAATTATAAATGTAGAGAAGAGAGAAGATCTCAGAAGTTGGTTGAATGTGAAATGATTTGGTCACATGGAGAACCAGGTTACAGATTACTACAACTCTAGGAAGCAAAAACATCACCACAATTGTCACCAAGTACCGGGAATATAGGAAAAGAGTAAAGGAACAGGAGGTGTTACTGAAGGAGGAGGTGGAAATAATTGACAATGAAGGAGTCAGTGCTAGGAGTGGGACCACTGTTTAGTTTTTAGTTTTCATGTTATTTTCTTTAATTTGGCTCTCTTGATATTTCAAAGACTTTTTATTTTAATTTCTAAAATGGTTGTCTTCAAGAAACTGTTATGAAGACAAAATAAATTCTATGTTTTCTAGTTGATTGTCTATTATTGGAATGATAGATTTTTGGATAGTTTCATTGATGTGGAATGTTTATCTATGAATAAATATTTTATCGTGATGGATGTGTAAGTATTTCTCAGTATAATTTAGGTGATTTGGTAGTTTAAGATTTTATTGTTTAAGTTGGGTGGACACTGGATGCCATTATAAGTTATTTATTTTGACCTGTTAGCTTCTGTTAGCTTATAACTTATAAGTTATGGATGTTGAACTGTTAGCTTTTGTTCAAGGAATGGATTAATAATATTCCTTTCAGTTATTTATCAAAGATTTTGTGAATGGGAATGCAATAGGAATTTATAAGTAGTGTGATAAGTGTTGTTCTTTAAAATGATACATAATCACATATCAAATTCAATACCATGGAATACAATATAAATTTTTTGGCTTTTTTGAATCCTCAAAGTTTTATAACCTTGTCGTAGAGTTCTAAATTTTCATAACTTACCGATTCTCTGACTTTTTTGATGGTTCACTTTGTGAGTTGCAAGTCTTTCCTGGTCATCTTTCTACTTGGTGGGTCAAAGGTTTCAAAACTTTAGAATTTGGTTCTAAGGTTTTCTTTGTTGAAGCAATAATGGAAAAGAGATAAAGAAAACTTTTTATTATAACTAATAACACTATGAAGAAATGATCACTCACCTTTTCTACTTGGTGGGTTAGAGGTTTCAAAAACTTCGACACTTCAGAGTTTGGTTCTAACTTCTAAGGTTCACTTTGTTGAAGCAAGAATGGAAAAGAGATAAAGAAAACTTATTATTATAACTAATAACACTATGAAGAAATGATCACTCACCTTTTAAGTCTAGGTTTTCGGCTTTGCAGTTCACTGACTTCCAGTTCTGAATGGAGAAGTAGAACCTCATAACCGAATAAATGACACTTTTGATTGTATTTATGTCAATCCATGATTCCATAGTTGGTGAATTCTGTAGGATTTTTAAATGGTATATTAAATAGTTGGCGAATCATGCTTTCTTATACAATGATACATTGTAATTTTCAAGGCAAAATGTGTCCTCAAATGTAATTATTTGTTAATGTTATTGGTGAAATAGGTCCACATGAGCAACTATTTATAAATTTTAATTGGTGAAATGGGTCTTCACAAGCAACTATTTGTAAATTTTAATTGGCCAAATGAGTCCTAATACAATGTTGTTTTAATAGTATTGGCGAATATCTAGGTGTTTTATTAATTGCTTTTGGGATTCCAGGCGAAAATATTAGTTGGTCCAATTGAAATGCATAGTTTGACAATGGAAAATTTGTTGCTTAAATATGCCTCATAAAAAAACTCATTGGTGAATGGACATGCATTGGACCTATAGTTCATAAAATTTGAGCGATTTGGACACTCTATTGGGTGCAAGAAATTCACCAATTTTGATTTGGCCAATTCCTAGAATTCGCCAATTGGCGAAGGTTCACCACTAAATTTTTCCCTAGTCTCACCAACCTAAGTACAAGAAAAATATAATAT
This sequence comes from Sequoia sempervirens, assembly GCA_007258455.2. Classification (NCBI taxonomy): domain Eukaryota; kingdom Viridiplantae; phylum Streptophyta; class Pinopsida; order Cupressales; family Cupressaceae; genus Sequoia; species Sequoia sempervirens. Next base: position 15,406 of record VDFB02356715.1, on the reverse strand, counting down.
ATTTTTTTGGAACTTTCAATATAAGTGGAGGACACATGATCGGATGTGCCACATTTTTTCTATATTTTTTTTCAAGTAAATAATTAGTTATGAATTTTTTATTATTTTTTTAAAATATTAAAACATGTTTGTTTGACCACCATAGCTTGGTCAAAAATTTATGAAATTCATTTTTTCTTTTTTTTTATCCTATAGTATGGGAAGTATAGAATGTGACACATCTTTCAGATTTTAAAAATGTGAAATCATTAAGACTTATAGATGTTTTTCAATCATCCTATCAATCAAGACTTTAGTCAGAATTTATGTAGAAAATTAATAATAATTATCTATTCAATTCCAAATAAGGCATATCTTATATTTTTGGAAAGCTGAAAATTTTCTCAATAAACCTTTTTCATTTCATCAAATTTGGATAAAAAAAGTCATCAACTACTTTTTTATCATATCGATAGTTTTTGGACCCCCATGATCTTGCACTCACCGAACCTTATGGATTTTGATTAATGAAAATATTATTTTACTACTACTATCAAATTATATAGTTTTATCCTAAAAAATTTCAACAATAGGATTAAGTAAATCCTATTTTTGATAACTATTCTTGAATGATGTTATCATGCATGTTGTGTAAATTGTATCCTTGAATTTTGTAGGCATGGGTGTTGTTTACATCTTGTTCTTTGTTGTTATTGTTGAATATTCACCGATTATTCATCTGATGCTTAAATAATTACTGATGGTTTTTATTGCATTCAAGTTTTCAAATGTGTCTATAGCTTTCTAACAATCATGACAAATGTTACTGAGTAGAAATTTAATTATCTAAAGAATCCTACAGTTAAGGCTAATAAACTTGCTAACTTCTTTAATAAACTATACAACCTTCTTCTTAAGTAAGCCAATAATGCATTTCTATATGAGTGTTCCTTTCATGTGTATAAGTTAGTGACTTACATGTATTCATACTTTGTGACTTACGCGTATTCATGTGAATACTTTTTGAATTACATGTATTCATATGTATACTTCATGACTTGCAACTTATGACTTATGTGTATTCAAGTGTATACTTTATAACTTATGTGTATATTTTGTGACTTACATGTATTCCAATGTATAGTTTGTGACTTACGTGTATTCATGTGTATACTTCATGACTTATGTGTATTTGAGTACATGTTTCACTTATTCAGGTGTATGCTTCCTACTTCATGTCTCATGTGTATCTATGTGTATACTTCATATATTACATGAGTATACATGTATGCTTCATTCTTCATGTGTATACATTACGTGTTCATGTGTATGCTTTGTTCTTCTTGTGTATAATTCATGTATTATGTGTATTCATATGTATGCTTCATGCTTTCTGTGTATACTTCACATATAATTTTTATTCACATGTATGCCTCATACTTCATGTATTACGTATATCTATGTATTTATTTTATGATTGGATGTATCTTCAAAGAGATTACTCTATTTGTAATTATGATTGTATTTTACTTAGAGATTTTGAAAATATTAAAAACTGTGTTTGTCGAAATGCTTTCTAGGTTGATAAGCACTAACAAATTAACTTATCCAAAATTGAATTACTATTAGTATCCACATGCAATAATAAAGAGTTCTAACTATTGAAATGGTGTGACTCCCTCAAACTTGTGAAATAAAAGGGAGAACATTTCATTTGAGAAAGAAATCCATAACGTATATGCTTAATTTTTCCTTTGTATAATTCATGTATTCATGTGTATGCTTTATGCTTCTTATGTATACTTCATGTATTACATGTTTTCACATGTACGCTTCATGTCTCCTATGCATACTTCATGTGTTGACGTGTATGCTTCATTTTTCTTGTGTATACTTAATGTATTACATGTATTCATGTGTATGCTTCATGCTTCTTGTGAATACTTCATGTGTTTGGACATATATGCTTCATGCTTTCAATGTATACTTCATATATTAATTATATTCACGTGTATGCTTCATTCTTCCTATGTATACTTCACGTATTATGTGTATTCACATGTATATTTCATGCAACATATCTACATACATCATGTGTTCACGTGTGTGTTTCATGCTTAATATGTATACTTCATGTATTAAATGTGTGTTCACATGTATGCTTCATGCTTCCTATGTATACTTCATGTATTACATGTATGACTCATGCTTCCTGTGTATAATTCATGTGTTCACATGTATGCTTCATGTTTCCTATGTATACTTCATGTATTACATGTATTCACATGTATGATTCATGTTTCCTATATATACTTCACATATTACATGTATTCATGTGTATGATTCATGCTTCCTATGTATACTTCATGTGTTCATGTGTATGCTTCATGCTTCTTTTGTATACTTCATGTGTTAGGTATATTCACGTGTATGCTTCATGCTTCTTGTGTATACTTCACATATTACATCCATTCATGTGTATGCTTCATTCTTCCTATGTATACTTCATATGTTCATGGGTATGCTTCATGCTTCATGTGTATACTTCATGTATTATGTATATTCACATGTATGCTTCATGCTTCCTATGTATACTTCACATATTATGTGTATTCACATGTATGTTTCATGCTTCTTATGTATACTTCATGTGTTCATGTGTATGATTCATGCTTCATGTGTATACTTCATGCATTACATGTATTCACATGTATGCTTCATCCCTCCTATGTATACTTCATGCATTACATGTATTCATGTGTATGGTTCATGCTTCCCATGTATACTTTATGTGTTCAAATGTATTCTTCATTCCTTTTATATATACTTCTATATAGGAGAAAATTTGCACCCCTTATGCAAATTCCCCTTTTCCACTCCCTTTGATCCAAGTGGATATTTGATGTCAAAATTGGAAGTGTCCCATATGCTCTAGATTTCAACATCACAAGAAGATCTTAGAAAACATAATCTAATGCAACTTGAATGGGTGAAAAAGGAGTTCATACATCAAAGTTATGGCTAGTCAAAGTTTGGTCAAACAAACACCTGAGGCCCATCAGAAAGTCAAAAAAATTGATTGACTCAAAATCAGTTGAAATTGGCGTCAAGTCAAAGATCTTGTTGCCATGATCCCAACGTTGCTTGTATTGTAGAAAATGAAGCTCGTACAACAAAGATATGGCTAGTCAAAGTTGAAGGTTAACTGGATGCTGATGTGGCAGTTGATTGGATGCTCATGTGGCAAGTGCAGGTGATGTGGAAAAAATGTGTATCCCCCTCACTAAATTCATGTACCACCACTATACCATGCTTTATTTTTGAGAAATAAAGTGGTGGAGGTTTATTCTATTTCACAAAATCCATTTGGTGGGATCAAATTTTGTGGGATCCCAAGTGGATTTGGTGGGATTTGGAGGCAATGGATTAAAACCAAATCTCCTAAAAATTAAAAAATGAACCCATTTAAAACAATAATGAATAAGCCCAAATTTATAACTAAAATAACCTTTAATGGTTATTAAATAAAAGAAAAAATAATCTAATGAATAAAAACAAATACCCAAACCAATATAGCTCGATGAATGAAAAGTGTTAAGGGCTTAAAAACCAAATTAAAATGGTTTTAATGGGGATTGGTATCGTTTATTTGTAAAAATAAAGGAAATTGGTTTTAAGGGGGAAAATTACAAATTTTATGGTTTTAGCCATAAGGGGAAATTTTTTTGTACAAAAGGGGGGTGAGAGTGCAAGTGTATTCATTTAGAGTTCAGTTTATGCTTTATGAAGAATGGTGAGAGAGAATTCCTAGGAGATGAGGGAATTGAAGTTAGGACTTTGATAGTGAATTGTCACCTTTATGCATTTGGAGCTTGTAGTCAAGCTTGTTGTACTTTTGTAAGAGGACTTTTGTAATTCATTATCGTTCGAGAGCTGTGAGGAGACTTGTATCGGTTGAAGCCTTGTAATTGTTTCTGGAGCATAATCAAGGATCAATCACTCTATTGGAGAGGGACTTGAAGACGTAGCCATCTTGGCAAACTCAGTTATCAACTTCTGTTTTGTTTTCTCTCTTTTCTCTCTTCTGTTAATCTCTTCAGTTTAATCTAGTTATGTTATCTAAGCATTTTTAATTATGTTTCCAAGACCTTCAGTTTAATCATTGTAAGAGTTATTATTAATGTGTAACCGTCCTAGATCCTAACATCAGATCAAGTGGTATCAGATCTTTGTTGTGACTAGTGTTTGTAGAGGTGAATGATAACGCAATCCAGGAGCCAGTGAGGTGAAGGCATGCTTGAAAAATACAATCTTGAGATCTGTAAATGAAGAACTTTCCCAAAGATGGAAGGATAGGAAGCTGGACAGAGTCCAGAACTTGATGAGAAGAGATTTTGGAAAGCTTTTCTTGAAATGAAGGCAATGGTAGAAGTTCTTTTTCAGGAAAGATAGGTAAAGCGGGAATGGAAGAAGCATGGAAAAGGAGATTCTTTGAAGCAAGAGAAGTGCAAAGATCAGAAGGAAAAACCTAAAGACCACGAGGTGATGATGAGCCTCTAGAAATTTCTTCTCCATCTTCTCCTTCTTCTCTGTCTTCTCCTTCTTCTATTGATTCTACTTCTTCTAATCCTTTCAAGGGTGCACATAAGCCTAAAATTAAATTAGATGTAAAATTTGATCTACCTAAGTATTGTGGGGAATTGAATGCTGAGAAATTAGATGACTGGGTTTAACAAGTAGAAGTCTATTGTAGAGTCCAAAATATCGTTGATGATACTTCTAGGATCTAGTTAGCTATTGTTTGATTGGGAGGAACAACTCTCACCCAGTGGGAGAGCATAACTTAGGAAAAAATTTCACATGGTAGAGTTAGTTTAACTTGGGCAGAATTTTTTAATGCTCTTAAGAAGAAATTTTATTCCCTAGGCCATATACAAGAGTTACTGATGGACTAGCAAATTTTTAGGCAAGGGAAAGGTCAAACCATCCAAGAGTACACCCATTAATTCAGGAAGAGGGATATTGCATTGAATTTTCCATTGTACAACTAGGATACATTGCTTAAGTTCATAGGTAGTCTTCACTCTTATCTACGACATTCTATTTTGGTCTTGAATCCTAGTAATCTAGATGAAGTATGTGTTCAAGCCACACACTTAGAGTAGAGAGGTAAGGGTACTTTTATGGAGAAGCTTGACAAGAAGCAATCTAAGCTTGAAGGTAAATCTGAAGATACAAGAAAGGAAGAAGACAACTACCATTAAGGAGGATAAACTCACATGCTCTCATTATGATAGGGAAGGTCATGATGTAGATCACTGTTGGAAGTTGCATCCAGAATTGAAGCCGAACTAGGCTCATAAACAGAAAGGAAAGAAGGAGACCATAAATGTTGTTATGGATCTTAGTTCAAAGTCTGAAGATGAAACTAAGATAAAAACAATGGGATTGAAAGGTAAGAATTTTACTACCAATGTTTTTGTTGCTAGTTGTGCTTCTTCTTCTCAATCCTATGATGTTCCTGAAGATTATAAGAAAAGAAATGAGCTATTTCACATAAGGGTGGTTGCTAAGCACACTAAAATTGATACTCTTATAGATAGTGGATCTCAAATTAACCTAATCTTGGAATATGTTGTAAAGAATTTGGGATTGAAAACTACACTACATTAGAAACCTTACCCACTAGGTAGGGTTTGCAGAAACAATGAATTTCAAGTAACAAGGAAATGTACTTTAAGATTCAAAATCACAAGTATTTAGATGAGGTGCAGTTTGATGTGGTTCCACTAGATTTCCATGGGATAGTGTTGGGAAGCCCGTATTTGTATGATAGAAAGGCTATTTTCTACAGGGAACTTAATCATTATCATCTGTTTAAAGATGGCATCGGGTATATATTATACATTCTCATAGGATCAAGACTGGTAGATATTTTGCAAACACAGGGCAGTTGAAAAGGGTGATTAATGCAATTAAAGAATTATCTCTTATGTCTATCAAGTTAGGTGGTTCTAGAAATGAATGTTAGGTAATCAAGGCTAATCAGATGTTTCAGGATACATTAACAGTATGACATGAGGAAGTGGTAAATGAAAGAATTGATGTTCCCTTGGGTAAAAATGTTCCTGTTGTGAAAGATAGACATGGTGTTTCTTCATTCGCTTTTGTATTTGCATTGTTATTCAGCTTGATATTAGTCAGTGGTTATTGGTTAATGGATATAACAGTTGATGTAGATGCTTATGGAAGTGATGGAATGATGCATATGTTTAACAAAATTATTGTAGTCTAGATTATGGTGATGATCTAGATGTGCAGATGCATAGCTCAAATACAAGACAAATGGGGAGGCCATGCCCTCACTTAATTTCTGAATAAATGCAACTTTTGGAGGTCCAAAAGTTCTCTAGTGGGGAGGACTGATCCAGGTGGATATTTGATGTCAAAATTGGAAGTGTCCCATATGATCCATATTTCAACGTCACCTTGAAGAGCTTAGAAAAATAAATACAACACAACTTAAATAGGTGAAAAAGGAGTTCATATGCCAAATTTAACACAGTCAAATTTTGGTCAAACAGACACTTGAGGCCCATCAGAAAGGAAAAAAATGATCGACTTGAAATAGGTCAAAATTTGCATCGAGTCAAAGAGCTCGTTCCCATGATCCCAATGCTACTCGTTTCATAGAAAATGGATCTCGTACGACGAAGATATGGCCAGTCAAACTTGAAGGTTAATTGGATGTTGACGTGGTAGTTGACTGGATGCTGACATAGAAAGTACAGGTGATGTGGCAAAAATGTGGAACCCGTCACTAAATTCATGTACCACCACTACACCATGATTTTTTTTTGAGAAATAAAGGGGTGGAGGTTTATTTTATTTGACAAAATCCATTTGGTGGAATCCCAAGCGAATTTGGTAGGATCAGATTTTATGGGATCCCAAGTGGATTTGGTGGGATTTAAAGGAAATGGATTAAAACCAAATCTCCTAAAAATTTAAAAATTAACCCATTTAAAAAAATAATGAATAAGCCCAAATTTATAACTAAAATAACCTTTAATAGTTATTAAATAAAAGACAAAATAATCTAATGAATAAAAAAAATACCCAAACCAATGTTGGAATTTTTGTTATACTAAAAGATTGACCTATCAATGCCCAATACAAGCTTCAGTTAAGAACCACAGGAGGTGGTTAGACCATGTCACAAACTCAAGCGTTAGTGCTGCAAGGAAGACCAAGGGTCACACCTTGCAACAATCCTCCCCCGAGCACAAGCGCAAGGTTTGAACCTATGACCAACTCTGATACCAATTGTTGGACTTGTCGTTGCACCAACAGATCGACTTGTCAATGCTCGATACAAGCTTCAGTTAAGAACCACAAGAGGTGGTTAGACCATGTCACAAAACCAAGCGTTAGTGTTGCAAGGAAGACCAAGGGTCACACCTTGCAACAACCAATACAACCTATGAATGAAAAGAATTAAGGGCTTAAAAACAAAATTAAAATGGTTTTAATGGGGATTGCTATTGTTTTATTTTTAAAAATAAGGGAGATTGGTTTTAAGGGGGAAAATTAATTTTTTTATGATTTTAGCCATAAGGGGGAAAAAATTTGTATAAAAGGGGGGTGAGAGTGCAAGTGTATTCATTCAAAGTTTAGTTTATGCTTTGTGAAGAATGGTGAGATAGAATTCCTAGGAGATGAGGGAATTGAAGTTAGGACTTTGATAGTGAATTATCACCTTTGTGCATTTGGAGCTTGCAGTCAAGCTTGTTGTACTTGTGTAAGAAGACTTTTGTAATTCATTATCATCTGAGAGATGTGAGGAGACTTGTATTAGCTAAAGCCTTGTAATTGTTTTTGGAGCATAATCAAGGATCGGTCACTCTATTGGAGAGGGACCCAAAGACATAGCCATCTTGGAGAACTCCATTATCAACTTTTGTTTTGTCTTCTCTCTCTTTTCTCTCTTTTGTTAATCTTTTCACTTTAATTTTCTTATGTTATCTAAGCATTTTTAATTTTGTTTCCAGTACCTTTAATTTAATCATTGTAAGAGTTATTACTCACGTGCAATAGTCCTAGATCCTAACATCAGATCACAGTCACCTTAGGAAACCAAATTCGAAGGAGAAAATCCACATCAGTCTGCTGCCTTCGTTTCACTTGGATTTTGTTTTGTGTGTCGGTAGAAGAATTTCTGACGGGGATGCCCATGCAGCATGCTTACCTCCCTAACATATTCCTATATCTGAAGCATGTAGAGGCATTACACTTCCCATTGGGTTTGATTTGTAATGCCCCTCTTTGACCAACCGACCTGACTATGACTTTTTTTTTCATTCTCCCTTAAAATTCACTCATTCTTCATGCATTTAATCTTCTACACATCCTTCTAAACACTCAACTTGATCTCTCCAAGCATTCTAGCATTCACTCCTTGCACTCTAAGCCTTTAAGCAACACTTTGCACTCCATAGTAGTAGCAACAGCACTTCGTCAACTTTGTAGAGAAACTGTGGAATAACACCATTGCAGTAGGGGTTTGAGTCCTCTCATTTTCTCCTCCATTAGCTAGTGAGCTCTTGGTGAAGGTGGTAAGCTTTCTACTCCTCTCCTCTACGCTTTGGTTAAGTAGCATAATACTATTTTGTAGTGTCATTGTGTTCATTTCTTTCATTCTCCTTTATCATACTTTTTCTCCATTTCGCTATCTTGGTTGTCCATGGACGTGGAAACACCAAAATGGGGGTCTGACTAAGGTATGCCCCTATACAACCACCTAACAATTTTCCTCTTTCTTGTGTGTAGGTCGACATGCTTCTTGGAGCTTGCTGGTGAGCAAGCTCTTTTGTGAGATCATTCTTGTCACCCTAGCTTTAATCCACTTACTTTATCATATTCATCTATATATTTCTTACTTCATAGTGTTATTTTGTTCCCTTAAAAACCATTAGCTAGGTCGTTAGTCTATTTTGTAGTGGTTCACATTATCTTTTTGGTCCTCTGGTCATACAGACACCTGTGCACCTGGGAGACGCTAGGGCGTCGTACCGTCATCTTGGAACCACACTTTCATCCTTGGGAAGAGAGCTACCTGGGGCATAGTGTTGAACCTAAAAACTGGCTCACCTAGCCCCATTCTGAGTTTCAAGTTTGCAGAGTGATTGAAGGACCTTATAGTCCTCATCATTCTCATCCTTCATCTCTAAACACCCCTTTAAGCTGAGGTAAGTTAGGGAAACCTTATGCTCTTGGATCTCTATGACCAGGGGGCCTTGAACGTGGTTGGTCCCCCTCTCTTAAATTTTTGGTGAACTCGACGTGAACTATTTTGGTTCGGTTCTGTGATACTGAAAGTTCCTTTCCTCATATTCTAGGAGTGTTGTAGGTGTGAGTTTTGTGATGTTTTTTCCTTACAACCCAACCTGCGACCCCTAGTAGGCATAGTTGGAAGGTTCTAAAGGTGTTACATAACGAAACCTCAATTGGGTCACCATCTTATCCTTTAACATTTTAAGGACTCTGTGAAAGTATTGTCTAGTGTGAATAATGGCCTATTTCTTGCATCAACCTATCCCCTCTACGTAGCCTATTAGCAGTAGTGCTGGTGTAAATTTCACTTCACCAGACTTGTTGATGGGTTTTAATAGGGAACCATCTTGACTCTACATTCATGCACAAACCAATGAAAACATCGTAGCAGGTATTCTCATTGATCTGATGTCTCAAGTAAACATTATAACTGAGGAGATCATGCTAATCAACTTCTTGCACTTGAAGATGGGTACAATGCACTTGTGAGCACCATCTGCACACATGATGGAATTTTTGTGCCCCCTTTGGGTAGTATTGTCTTATCGGTTTTGGCTGGACCTAAATCTATGAATCTTTTGTTCGAAATAATCCCTAGGTCTGAACTCTTTAGAGTAAAGCAGGGTATCCCTTGGTTTATAGCTATGAATGATGTACCCTCGGTTGTGCATAAATGTTTAAAATTTATCCACGGGGGTTTCATACATGTGATTCATGACACTGGTTATAAACCGCTAGTTGCTCATGGTAGTTACTCCTTGGATTACTCTTGGCTTGCGCCAATTGGTCCTCTCCCACCTAGGACAGATCTCCTCCACCAAACATATCAAAATTATAAGAAAGGGCACCTAAGGTCAAAAGTGAGATACCCTCTGTCACCTTATGTTGTTTCACATAGGGCTTGCCTAAAAGATGATAGTGATGCCACTAAGGCATGTAGAAGGGAAGAAGAGAAGTGGTCCCAAGATCCTCCTTCTTCCTCTTTTGCTATTTAGCATGACGCTTCTTCTTGCCCCATTAAGGCACCATTTCTATTCTACATTTGAGAGAATCATATGGTGCCTACTTGGTAAAAGTCGAAGTGTGTCTTGCATTTTGAGCTTCATGTTTTCCCATGGAGCCTAGGCTTGTTTAGTATAATAGGAAGAAAGGTCCCCATGGAGAGTCCTCTTTGTCTCGACCTTCATAGACTCCTACCGCTTCTGCTCCAAGAGCAGTGAATGGGAAGAAGTCCACTTGAGGCCTTGAGTTGACTCCCCATTGCTCCTCAACTTGCTCCTCCTTCTCCCGTTTAGGAGTCTATTCCTTCCCCAGAAATGGCTATAGTGGACACTCCCATGGCTGAGCAGGAGCCTTATGTTCCTTCTCAGCCTCCGACCTCTAATTCAAAGAGTTGTAGAAACTGCCTTACATGAAAGTGTAAGTGATGGCTGAAGGCTCTCATGGCCAAGCAGGTTGCCTTGCAGAGGAAGGGAGAGGAGATTGCCCTGTGCTCGGGCCTCCTCTATCCTCCTCTCCTCCTATGCTTCTATTCAAATAGCTTTATATAAGCTTCTAGCTTCCCTGTGGTATAGTAGGCCTAAAAGGTGCATGTGTTCATAACTCCTTCAGTGGATCCACCTTTATTGATGTCCCTTCTGGATGTTCCACCTTTCCCAAAACCCATAGATATGACTAACACCTTGGTCATATCACGGGTATGTGATCATGGTATGCAAAAGTGGCAATATTTGTAGGGTATGTGGCTGATGACTTTTTTTCACCCAAAATTAATGAAACAAAAAGGGTTTTAGAGGAGATTCTCAGCTTTCCAAAAATATAAATTATGATTTAATTTGAATTTAATAAATAATTATTATTCATTTTCTATTAGAATTACTGACTAAAGTCTGATCGATAGGTGATTGAAAAACATCTATAACTTTCAAACGGTACCATATTTTTTGAATCCAAAACATGCGTCACATTCTATGCTTTACATACTATATGATTAAAAAAAGAAAAATTAAATTTCATGAATTTTGACCAAGTTAAGGTGGTCAGACAGACGAGTTTTTATATTTTCTAAAATTGTAATAAAAATTCATAATTAATTATTTACTTGGAAAAAATTACAAAAATATGCATCACATCGGACATGGTCCTCTACTTATGTATAAAATCTTAAAAAATATTATCATTTTATTATGGTTAGGGTGGCTCCACCTACTTCTTATTTTTAAGCTGAAATTTATTTTTGCATTGAAATTTCAAATTTTCACCAAAATAGATTTTTATTTATTTTTAAATAAAACCTAGTATTTTGGAAACTACATTCAATTTTATACAAATTCTATTCTTACATATTTTTAAATAATATAGATAACTTATTTAAATATTTATGTCAAGTTGCCTAACAACTGATTTTTTGAATTTTTGCCCTTAAGAACTGTTTGGCATACCATGATCCAGACATGCCCATCTACTACAGTTCTTTCCTCCTCCTCTTCTTTCCACACTTCTTGCCTCATCTTTGGGGAGTTCACATCCTCCAATGAAGCAGAAGGTAGAGAGTGTCCCCAGCAACAAAGGATGTAAGAGGATCCCACCTTCTCTAAAAGGTGGCCCCATATTAACTTGTTCTATTCTAGTGATGGAACTAGTCCTGGCTTCCCCTAAGTTCATCACCACTCCCAAATCACTTGGTGAGCCTAGCGAATCTCAGACACAACATTCTCTATTAGTTGAGCTAAAAAATAACACTCCTATTAAGTGCATGTTTAACTCTCTGGATGAGGTTCCAACCTTTTTAGCGATCTTCACGAAATCAGTAACCTTAGCTCCATAAGAGCTCAGTGGAGAGGACCTTATAGAGCCCTCTTCCTTAACCCCTTTTGCGAGAGGGTTGTATGCTCCTCCTATTAACATTACACCACTGTAGTCTCATCCTCCTTCCCCCTATGATGATCTAGAATGGGAAGCAGATGACCTATTAGTTGATCAGTGTTAAGAGGAGGCCTCTTCTTTATCTTTAGATTAGATGTGTGTTTGTGTGTGTGTCGGGATGTGTTCCCCTATGATCATGCTATGTGTGTCTGGATGACCCTCATCACCCATGTTGGTGCTTGGATATAGGCGCGGTTTTTGTGTTGTAAACCTTCTTCTATTTGTATCATCATTCTTCCATGTTTGTGACTTGATTTTTGATAAATTGGGGATGATGCAAAGTGTTAGGGGCATTTAGGCTTCCCTTCCATGTTGACCAATTTTTTTATTTTTACTTTCTCTTCTCATTCATTTTTCACATGGTATGATATAGTAGGGGGTTGATGACAGTTCATTTTATATACTATATATATATATTTATGAGCAGTTCTAACCTCAAAATATCAGGCTACCCCTGTGCCCTTTGTTTGTGTTATCTTTTCTCTTTATCTTTTTCCTTTATCTTCCTCCTTTGCTTGAGTTTTCTCTCTCATGTGTGACAACTCCACTTCTACAATACTTTGATTTTCAGAAAATGCATTCATTGGCAATGAATCTTTTCTCAAGAATCTTTATAGACATCTTTTCAAAGAATCACATTCTTGACTTGAAACCCTAATGGAATGTCTTTCCTTCATCATGGGTTTGTAAACAAATAATTTGAGAGCCTTCCTTTGAAGTGGGAAAAAATTTGATCTTCCCCTCACATGGGGGAATATTCTTCCTTACAAATTCCTTGATGAAGTGAACAACTTTCAAAAGGATTCCTTAATGTTGAATCAATTCGAGAAAAAAATCTCTTTTGTACTTTCAAACAGTGCATCCCTTGAGTGGACCCCTTCTTCACACTAGGGTTCCCAAGGGACCCCTTTAAAAGTTTTCCAGCTTGTTGACAGTCTACAAGACTATCGTCTCACTTGCCTGTGTGACCACTTTCTGATATGTTCTATCTATGGGTAAACATTTCGCTTCACAGGTGCACCTACAAAGCCACTTTCTGACTCTGTAGAGTCCGCTTTCCTTTTGTTTCCTCCATGTGACATATCTTGGGGGATACCTCCTTGTAGGACTGCGAACTTGTAGGGCGCTACTTCTGAGCTTCCTGGGTGATCCCACAAGACTAGTTTACAATTTTTGGGAGATTTTTATTTTTTCTAAAATCACATATTTTTAGAAAATATAATGATTTAAGCCTTGAAAATTTTCATTTAAAGGATTCCAATTGAAGAGGGTTTGATCAAACCACCTTAGATCAAACCTTGGATAGTACATATTTTTTAAACCAGCACCTACTCATGAGTCTCAACACACACCCTATCAAAATGTTGATAAAAAATCACTTTTGATTTACAGCACCGGGTGATCAAATGAATTTATTTAAAATTTTATTTTGTAAGTATGTAGTCCCTTATTATAAGCTTCCCCAAAAGTATAATTTTAAATAAAATTTAATTTATTATTATATTTATTTTTATTTCTTGTGAATGTAGGTTTCACGTAAATAAAGCTCTTTGTTTTGCGATGTGGAAAAATAGTATATTATAAAAAAGAAAAAGAAAAATATCGATTACTAGATATTGAAGTCCTTGATCAACAAAAAAATGAATTTTGATACATACAAAATAAGTTATGTTGTATACAGTTCGCCTATGCTTGAATTGTAATTGGTTTGATTTCAAAACTTGATTAAGAAAAAAATATTCACTAAAACACTATGAAACCAAATGAAAGTGCTAAATATTTTAGTTACAAATCTAAATCCAAAAAACTAGAACTTTATCCTTCATGGAAAAAAAATATGTTGTATACAGTGAGCATCACTCTAAAAAATGATGTTTACTAGAAAAAACTAGTTTTGGAAGGAGATGGAAAAAGTGCAATCGATTCAAATTTTTGAAAAAATATATTTAGAATCTCCGGAAAAATGTCACATATCGAGGGGTATGTGTAGGATCATGATGGAGCCTAAAAGTGGCGATATGATGGGTATTTGTAGGGTATGTGGTTGATCAGTTTTCTTACCCAAAAGGTGATAAAGCGAAAGAGGTTTTAAAGAGGAGAGATTCACCATTTCCACGATATAAATTATGCCTCCTTTGAATTTAATAAATAATTATTATTCATTTCTATTTGAATTGAGAATAAAGTCCTAATTGATATCTTTGCAGTGAAAAGCATCCATAGCTTTCAAGCGGTACAACATTTTTGAATCTAAAACGTAGTGTCATTCTATCGCCGTATACTATAGGATTAAAAAAATGAATTTCATGAGGTTTTGACACATAACACATAACTTGGTTAGATATTTTTTTATTAAATATTTTTTCTTTAATCAACTTTCGAAGTCAAACCAATTACAATTCAGACATAGCGTGATCGTATAACGCATAAATTTTATTGTATGTATCAAATTATTTTTCTTTTTTTTTGTTGGATGAAGGACTCCAATATCTAGTGCACTCATATTTTTCAAAAAAAGTTTTTGATAATTTTCTATTTTTCTAGATGTACAGAATAGAGAACTTCATTTTCGGTGAAAAACCTATATTTAATAAAACTTAAAAAACAAATAGATAATAAAACTAAAAAATATTAAAATTATATTCATTAGATAGCTTGTTCTGAGGGCTACCTAATACCAGTTGGGTTTGTGAAGTCTCCTCCATTTTCATTTTCAAATCGAGCTTCAAAGTGCAAAATTTTGGACAATTTTGGTGCCTCAAAGGGTGAAGGTGAGAAAAGGGTGGTTCGGCCAACCCTATGTTCGGGCAAAGAAATAAAATATGTTTGGTCAAACATATGTTCAACTGAACATAGGTTAAATCAAACTAATTTAAAATATAATAAAAAAATGTATACTAAAGGGGTTTGGTCAGACCTGGAAAACTGGTTCAGTCGAACCCCTTGACATGGATCTTTGTTTTCCCCTTTTTTTTCCATTTTTTTTTTGTTTTTCGATTTTTTAATAGTTGTATTTTATTATTTTTATATTATAATATATAATATACTTATTATTACAATATATTATAATAATAATATATAATTATTATTAATTATATATTATTATTATAATATATAATTGTTATTATTATAATATTAAAAGTATATAATTAAAAAGTAGAGGGGAGAG
>VDFB02356714.1:0-34233 GCA_007258455.2 Sequoia sempervirens | reverse complement strand
AAAGGTCTAGTGTGTTGTTTGTGATAGGAACCCCACAAATAGAATGAATTATTTTGAGAGATGGGCTATCCATAGTCATGTAAATGACTAGTCTCTTAGGTCTTTGAGGGGTAGTGGAGGCTACAACCACATTCATAGAATCTTCGACTTGTGAAGAAGAAGATAGTTTAGATGAAGAAGTTTGTTTATTAGATCTTTGGATAGAAGGAGACACCTTTAAGAAATCATCTAGTTCATCATCCAACATATCAAAATATTTTCTTAAGAATGTATTATCGAAAGCATTAAAGTTTTGAAGAAATAGATCTGACATTATTTCATTCATGTCGAGTTTACCAAAATGTAGAGGAAATTCGCTACTCTTTAGTCTCAAGAAAAATAGATTCTTCAAGGAGAGAATAGCCCTTGATTTCCTCAAAGTATAAATCTCAAGTGACAAAGTAGAAAATAAATAATACTTGAATAAC
The DNA here is from genome assembly GCA_007258455.2 of Sequoia sempervirens. Classification (NCBI taxonomy): domain Eukaryota; kingdom Viridiplantae; phylum Streptophyta; class Pinopsida; order Cupressales; family Cupressaceae; genus Sequoia; species Sequoia sempervirens. The sequence goes on along the minus strand of VDFB02356714.1, from coordinate 33,766 downwards.
TAGATTGAATGAATGCTAAGATATTAAGTACAAGAATGATAAGTTGCTAAATACAAAAAATTGTAGATATAATTAGGATATAAATTATAGAATCAAAAAATAGAGAACTCGTAGATTTTTCTCCCAGAAGGACAAAGCCTCAGCCATTGATTAAAATGCACCATGGGGACATTTTCACCCCACCTTGTCATCCCTATCAGAACAAGAAGTAAGAACCTTAAATCTACAATACTCAGCTTCTCAAACTTGAACATCTGCACATATAAAGTATGAGAAAAAATGTTGGGGCTATATTGGGGCTTGTCATAGTCAAACATCCATTTTGGTGATTCCACCTCCATGGATAGCTAGATAAATAGAGATTGACAAAATGACATGAAATTAAAAGACGCGTGATAGAAGCAAACCCATTATGGAGGAGATCCCCTATCATGAATGTAATAGATGAGACAAATGGAGAATTTTAAATAGATGAGACAAAATAGACAAAAGAGCATTACTAATAACTTTAATGGCTCCCCTCTTGGCTTGATAGTTGAGATATGCTTACTTGAAAAAGATCCTTGATTGTTGTTGTGAAAATAATTTGATAGAGTTATGCTATGAAGAGAAAGAGAGAAAATATGTAGAAGCATAATAGAACAAGAGAGAAATATCAAATGAGAATAGGTGAGAATGAATGAGAATGAGAGTGAAAAGAGAGGTTTTATGAGTTTGGATGAGCAGGAAGATCTGTTACACTCACATTCCTGTCATAATAGCATGTTTCATAGGAAAAGGATGTGAAATTCCCTCATTTGAAACTTGGAAAGTTTAGGGATACTAACACATCATGCAGATGTTTGTGTGGTGTGATCATCCTACTCAAAACTTTACAAGAAATGAGGTATCCAGATTGTTAACACTTCATCGTTGTCCCCTATGAATTTGGAATTTTGAAATTCTAACTCAATAGGTTTGTCATTTATATGGTGAAGTGCCATAAATGCAACGAGCTAAATGCACAAGTGTGAAATTTCCACAGGGTGGAATTTTATGACACTGCTTTTTGCCCCCACTTTAGTGAGCTGAATTTTTAAAGAAAAATCAGCTACACTAAAATAGTTGAGAAGACATAAATACAAATTTGTGTTGGGAAATTAATTGTTAGTGTTCACATATTGTGAGTTGTTAACACAACTCACGTAGCTATTTGTGATAATTTGTTGAGATTGTTTGTTTGTTGAGTTGTTAAAAAAACTCTAATAATTAGTGAGTTGTTCCTAGTGTAGGAACTAAAACTCCTATAAGTATGTAATCCATTAATTGTATGATATAGAGAGTGAAGTACCATAATATTCGTGTTAAATTTTATGTAGCTTATGTGTCTCTCCCCAAATTTCTTATATGGTAAAAGAGCATGTATTAGAAGATATCGGGGGATTGATTTTGCTATTGACCAAACCATATGTTTAGCTCAATGTATTTCCTTTTACTCATTTATGGTTGGAGCTACATTCATTGATAAATGACATAATCTGCAATTCGCAGGGACCCTGTTGGGTGTGATCTACAATAGTGGCATGATCTATGGTGGTTGATATCTTATCTGCCCACATTAAATGATTAGATCAGCTAGCATATTAAGAGATTAGTATACTTGACAAACTTGTATATTTCTTTGGATTGGCCTCTATCTTGTTTGGCACCTGAAACCTGGGAGAATTTGATTGAGTTTGGAGGAAGAATATGAGTATTTGTGTGGGTTGTGCAATTTGCATGCTTAGAGGTCTGAGAAGTTTGACCTAGACTTTAAGGCACCAAACAAGTCATGTGTCAATGATCAGAGAATCGACAAAATATGGTGTGTTTTTTTATTTTCATCAATTTCATTTAAAGCTCTTGGCATCCATCGTGGGGCTTGAACCCATGACCACAATGTTCCATTCCCATTTTGCACCAAAATGGCTAAAGTCAAGGGAAACTTTTAGTGGCAATGGCAGTTGCCTATGTTGTTCGAGATCGAGTGGCAGTGATTAGTAATAAACATTGTGTTCTTATGGAGTGTAATGTGAAATGTTTTCTAGTATGGGTATTTTAGATTTGTGATATGTATGTTGCTTTCTTTATAACTTCCCTGATGTATAAGCATAGTGGAAAACAAAAGCACCAGAGTAAGCTAGTTCATGGATCTTGAAAGGGTTTGAGTGAGGATCCAAAAAACCACACGAGGTGGATAGTTGATGGGTTTCTATTCATGTCCAGGTTTGTGGTAAACCTATGTGAAAACCATGAAAGGTTGATGGGAGGTTCCTTTCATTTTGAATCAAGATCATGACTCACAAGAGTTTTGCCTACTGCAAATGTAGGGTGTGAGTTCTTACCATATTCACACTAAGGGGGGAATGTTGGGAAATTAATTGTTAGTGTTCACATATTGTGAGTTGTTAACACATTTCTCACGTAGCTATTTTTGATAATTTTTTGATATTGTTTGTTTGTTGAGTTGTTAAAACAACTATAATAATTAGTGAGTTGTTCCTATAGTGTAGGAACTAAAACTTATAAGTATGTAGTCCATTAATTGTATGATATAGAGAGTGAAGCACTGTAATATTCATGTTAAATTTTCTACAGCTTCTGTGTCTCTCCCCAAATTTCTTATAATTTGAAATTTTGAAAATTTTACATATTTTCCAAAAAGGATATTGTAGAGGCCATAGAGTTTGAGCGGGCAGATATTGGTAATTCCCCCACCATTCAAGCTTGACAAGGAACTACAAAGCCTAACCTGAAGTTTTAGCCTGCAAAACTCAAGATCATTTTTTTTGTTGTGTGAAGTTGTGGTTGCATCCAAGGGGGATTCCAAGATACATGCATCGTTTGAAGCTTGGAATCCATCTTTTTACTCTTTGTACATACAACTTCAATTGTCTCTAAAGGAGATGATGGGCTAGTGGAAGCTAGTCTTGATGTAATTTGCAAGGTAGTAGCCTTAAGGAGAGGTCATTATCAGTAGGGTAATTTTTTGAGCTAGACATGGTGAAAGGAGTTACCCACTCCAATATTGATTCTAAGAGCTTGCTAACAAATGGTGAAATAAAAGTTGGAGAGATTTGAATGATCAAAATTTGGAACAAGTGAAGTGTACCTCCCAAGCATTGGCTAGCCTTCTTCGTCATTTGGAATATGAAGTTGGTATGGTCTCTATTGGGAAGTACAAACAAATTCAATCTCAAGAGGATAGTACAAAAGTCAAGTTGAAAATCAAACAACAACTCTAGGATATGCTATTACATAAAAAAATCTCTTAGATTTAGGGACCTTGTCCTTGCTTTCAAGTATAAGATCAATATTCTTTTAGTGGAGGGATCAATATGCTATTATAGAAAAAAAGAGTAGTATGATATGATAATTTCCTTCTCAAACTACGTAAGGTCTACAAAATGGTTGCATGTGGACAACCTATCCATGCTTATAAAATATATCTATAAACTCTACAAGTTGAATAAAGTGTATAGTGAGGATTAAATATCAAATATAAAAATAACTATCAAAGACAGTTATTTAATTATCAAAAAATATTACAAGCCATTTAATAGTAAAAATGTAAAATAAAAAACAATTAGGTTGAAAATGGACATATTGCCTCTAGAAGCTTGCTTTGTTCATTTGCACAAACTCTATATTATTGGTTTAGGATATATCCTTTATGACACATCATGTGATTATTCTCATTAATATCAAAAGGATCTCTCACAAAAGTAGCATGCAAAATGAATTTTTCACTTTCAACTATTCACCTTATTATATATAACCCTAGTATTCCTCTTTTACCTCTTCACCCCTATTAACCTTAGATTCACCATTCTCAAGATCCAATGTTCTTACATACAAAGACAATATTTTTAGCTACAATATATGACATGAGCATATTTTTATAAGCACTTTTGTTATGGTGCATTTATTACCATAATTATCAAGATGACATTTATGAGACAATACTTGAAGACAATTGACATAAAATCATATGATAATTATTTATTTTTTATAAATAATACCTATCTACTAGCCTATATATATATATTACTTAATCTATATACCAATTGTCATTTTGTTCCTACATGATTTATTTTGCTATTGGGTACCCCTAATTTTATGTGCTTACATGAATCATATTAGAGTTCAATTATTACTTTATTGTTGCAAAAAGCATATTTATGAGAATGACATCATGTTTTTACATTAAATATTTGTAATATTCTTATTATATTATAATATTTATAAGAATATCATTACATGCTATATTTTATATTTTAGAATGAATATTGTTATTGTATTTTTTAAATTTTTTATAGTAGTTTATTTTTTGAAAATTATTAATATAATATTGTTATATATATTATAATAAGTATTTATTAAAAGTTATTTATTTTTAATTATATATATATATAAATTAAATTATTAGAATACTATATTACTAAAAAATAGTTTTAGTTTAATAATAATTAGAGTATAAATAAATTTTTTACAAGGTTTTTGCAAATAGAATATATATTCTATTAAATTATTAGAACAATATATTTAAAAAATTAATAATTTTTTTTTAATTTAATAATAATTTAGAGTATAAATTTATTTTTTAGGTTTTTCCAAATGAAATATATAATCCTATTAAATTATTAGAATATTATATTTTAAAAATTAATAAAAAGTTAATTTTAATTTAATAGTAATTAGAATATAATTTAATAATTTGTTTTTAAGGAGAAACAAATTATTCCCTAAGAATATGCCACCCACTTAACTTTTCATTACAAGTTTAGAGATTTCATTATTATTTAATTACTATGAATTATTTATTATTATTTTATTGTTTTCAATTAAATGTGTGGGATTCATTGAGTTGATTACTATTGTAAATTCTTATTTCAACAAATGTATATATATATATATATATATATATATATATATATATATATTTATTTATTTATTTATTCTCAAGCAAGTGAAATAATTCTTAATTAAACAAAATACCTCTTGAATAAGTACAATAAAGTAATTGTAAGATAAAATCAAAAACTCTATAATAAAGCTAACATTTATTTACTTATTATACAAAGTTAAAAGTGGAGTAAAATGCATTCCTAAAAATCATAAAAATAATAGTTCATTTTCATTTTTTTTAAAACATAGTTCATAACACCCCAAAAATTTTAGCCAATCATGTGCAAGAAAAATAATTTTTAAAATTTATAAAGTTAAATATTTTACATGCTCACTTTAAAAAAATTAATGTTATTGGAAGAAGATAATTTTTTTAGTTTTTAGTCGATTAAAAACAAACTATTAATAACTAATTAACAAAACTAATAAAAATAGTTATAAACTAAAGTAATTCTCAAGTAAATCTAGAAATTTTATATTGATTTAAGATATTTATAGTGTTAATTAATATTCCTATTATGTTTATTAATAAATATTAATCATTTGACATGCAAATAGTTTTCAAAATTTCAAATCTTTGTTGGGTCATTCTAACTATTATGTCCTTGCTAATTCATTATGGTGGTAGGTTTGAACCTTTACAATGAAATTGTTGGTATTCATGCTAGTAACTTCATACTCCAAACCTTCACTAGGCCAATATGTTTGTGGACTTTGTGTCCCTACTAGACTACTAAGCTTGGAGGTTTGGACTATACATATTAATTTAGTGTGTTCATGTAGAAGATGATGTCCCTCATTTGAGATCTCTCCTAACTTAGACTAGGCTAAAAATTATCATTTTTATAGCCTATATATATATATATATGTGTGTGTGTGTGTGTGTGTGTGTATCAATATTCATACTATGTTTATTGTTAATTATTAATCATTGACATATAAATAATTCTCAAATTTAAGTTATGAGCTTTTTATTTATATTTAGGCCTTTGTGACATTGTAAAATGTAATAAAATAAAATAGTTCTAAAACAAAATATTTTTAATAAATCTATCATCTATAACTAATATTAATAATATATATTATTATATTAATTATTTCATCTGTATGGATGTCAAATTTAAGTTATGAGATTTTTATTTATATTTACTTGATCACAACATGAAACTCCTTAATACTATTATGCAATGAAAAATTTATAAATATTTTTAATCGTATAAAAAATATTAATATAATCATGTTTGAAATATGTGTGTGGGTATGTGTGTGTATATATATAACAAGGGATGGTAAATTCATCGTCAGCCATTCACCAATAGAAAATTCACTGCCAACAGGTTAAAACTAAATAACCATAGTAAAAAAATGAAGAACCATTTCATCTGTCAACTCAAATTTAAAGGTAAAGACCAACCATTACACAAAACATAGAGAATACAAAAACTTCAAGAACTGAAAAATGATGCCAAATGCAAATAACATGCAGTTGAAATCAAAGAATCATTGCCAACATGTTCTCAGTAGTAAGGTAAATATCTTCATATGCAAACAACAGAAATAGAGATCAAAATATACGTAGAAAAAACTTTTTCATTGTATATAAAAATACCCAGTTTGCAATGGCATCTTTATATTCCCTTGATCATAATATTTTACCTGAAATCTATATGCTCATATTTCAGGAAAAGACAAAAATAACCATCTTTAAAGGAAGACAAGATGTGTTTTCTATACATAAAAACAGTACGAAGTAGAACATTTCTCATTCCGCTAAAGGAAAATCCCAGTGAAAACTAACTAAAACTGAAAATCAGAAAGATGGTGAGCAATAACAACAACAATGGTAAAGCTCAACAATCATAGAAAGAGTCTAGTTATATACTTTTATAGGTCTTATAGGCAAAGCTGGCCTAAATGGCACTAAAATTGTCAGCGATCACTGTTTGAGGGATCTTTTATTGTAACTACTCTAGTGCCATCACAAACAAATTTGGAGCATGTTTCAATCTGCCCCCTTTCAAGTCAGACTACCGAATTACTTACCCTCTCCTCCACTGAACTGGCCCTTCTAATAGGCACACTTCAAAGGTTTCTCCCTTTTATTGAATATTTTAAAACTGAATAACAGATCAATGCAAAGGAATCATTGACAATGCATTTACAGTTGGTTAGGCCAACCTCAACTGTTCAGTCAAAATAAACAAATGATTTCCATCATTAGAAAAACTCGTAATGGATAGAAAATAATAGCAGAACCTCTGCTAATTTAAAATAAATTAGTTTACAGTATGCATGCCCCTGAAAATGAATGCTACAATTATTGCTCTCGTAAACAGATCAATAGAATACAAAATTTAGCATTTGATGTTTGATGTTTGCCATGTCACATTTCCATTCTACCTTGGTAATTCTGAACCATGGCTGCTCATTGAGGGATCTGAACTAACCATTCCATTCTCCACTGAGCCCACGGCCTCCTTCCCCTCTGATTCTATAAGCTCAATCAAATACACTCCCCCATCAGTCAAACCAATAGCGAATTGGTTAAATTTATGTGGATGTGCAGCAATTGCAAGAGGATAGATATTGTCACTGCAGATGGGAACCAAGAAAAGTTCCATTAATTTAGGTTAGGTAGAGTTCAAGAAGTGTACCATAACATGTGCATAAATGGCACCATACCTGCTCGTGCCTGATGGCAAATATGAAGGAGGGACACGGAAAAGGGGCCTTAAGACATCTGCATCGAAAACACCAACTGCACCATCAAAGAAACTGGCATAGACTAGTTGGCTATCACACGAATATTGGGCACTTGAAATTGATGCAGCCATTGAATCCTGAGGTTCCCACTGCAAAACAAAATAGCAAGTAGTCATTAGCTGTTTCTTCAAATGTTAGACTCCAGTTTTCATTTATGAACTTAGTATAACTATAGATTGAAAATTTTAATGTCTTAAAGCAAAGCCCAACATATAATGTCTTAGCATTTATACAAGTGTAGCATCTTACATGGCATGCCCGTTCAAATCTAGAAAGATCATAAATTGCAATTTGGTTCTCCTGCACAACTAGCAAGTGAACCTGATCTTTGTGGAACTGTATTTTGCTCACTCCAACTGGTGATGATAACCTTTCTCCATGTGAATATACAATTTTTTCTTGCTGTATTTCCCATTTATCTAGGCTCCAGGCACAAAGCTGCCACCATAATATTTATCTCAATCAAAGCAGTGTTTTCACGACTTAAATGTCAGAAATGTAAACCAGTTGATTAATTCTCAGGCAGCTAAAATTCTTACCAGGCCATCAGCTCCAGCTGATATCAACAGATTCAAAGATAGCGAAAATGCCAGGCTAGTGATTTTCTTTTGATGGTGTCCTTGCAACATCTTTTCGGTTTCCTGGTATTATACACATGCAATGCATTATAGAACCAGGTCATAAATGAAAATCAGGAAAAACTGCTAAATACTAAATGTTCCATGGTACCTCGGCCAATTCGGAATTCACATTGCGTATAAGAATTTTTGAGTTCTCCAATCCAAAAGCAACGGTATTATTATCCTTCGGATGGAGAGCAAAAGATGTTGCTGCTGGGGAAGGGGGCAACAATATCGATATAGGCTGCATTAGCGTTTGCATTATTGCATCAGGAATCTTATACCAATCACCAAGAAATCATGAATTTAGGAATGAACATCATAAGGATACAGATTTCTACCGATATCGTGGTGTTCTTTAAAATGTTTTTGACATATAAAAGCAGAGTATTTATTCATAAGGATTAAGTATAAGTAGAATCAACGACAAATTACCATATTTTCTGGCCTAAGAAATATTTAATAGAAAAGGAAGAACATGATTAGTGAAGCAAACTATAAAACTACAAAGAAACATATTCATTCTAAATGAACATATCAATTATCACCTTCAATTTATCCAGTTCGAGTAAGAACATCACTCCACCAGAAGTGGATAATACGTATTTGTCATTTTTTGACAAAACCATGCATGAGATCTGTTTTTCTGGACCGTTGTAACTTGAATCATGCGTGGATGGTTGACTAGCTGACTTGAAGAACTCAGGTGGAATGGTAGTTGTTGCCTGAAAATAAGTTCATAATACTCGGTCAGATTAAATGCATAGATTCATTTAAAATAAACTGACTTCCATTTCAAGTCCAAGTAAGTATCCATCTAAGAATCTGCACCTTCCCAGTTGGATTCCCCTCATTGCATGTCCATATCCATCGCTTGTGAGTAGCATTGGAGTCCAAAGCTAAGACATTAGAGCCAGACTTTGTATAGAGTAATTGAACAATCTGTAAAGCACTCTAAGGAAAATTAGAGGTACACAAGAGAACAAGTAAATGAGATTCTGCATTTCTCCTTAATAGTTTTATTTAGCATATAGAGGATGAGAGCTTGCCTTTCCCTTTGACATATAATCTGGTAATTTGAGAGACTTAAAGTGCATTGAATATGACACCCCTGCATTCAAATTTTTTATCTTCTTTGCATCTTCATCTTGAAGACTTTGTTTGACATCTGTTGGCCGGATGTTGTCAGCATTGTTCTGTATATGTGTAATAGTCATTGTAGTTAATTAATTATGGATTTCAAGAAACAATATTTTAGATGCTTATACATTAGTATCAAATGAACATGATGAGAATGGAGAGAACATGATATGTTATTAAAACTATTAAGCATGTAGAAACAATTACACATGACTAGCCTAAAATAGACTACCCTGCACTCCACATCACAATCTTCCCATATCCTAACACAACAGACATGAAAATCATTGAAATCCAACTTAATATAAATTTTCAAACATCAGACCGCAATCAAGGATTGGATCACAATGTCTAAGGTTTTTCCAGTCTTCCATGAAGTCTTCAGCGTTCCATCTTCTATCGAATATCAACTCCAAAAGCTCCGTGGAGTTGATTTCAAACACAAAAATCCACCGATTGCCATTGCCCAATGATTAACTGGTGTACGATACTGCCAACAAATGGACCCGACTAGAGATTCATCCTGACTCCAGAATCAAGGTATATTCAGATTGTCATCACCTTTTTAAAGATAGAAGTATGCCTATATTACTAAATTCACCTAGAGTTTCATCTTGACTGAACCACCCAATCCACCAACATTTTTGCCTAACGATTTTCACATTATACTACTTCTAGATTTTCGCAAAAAACTGCATTTTATGGGCTAACATTTTCAATATTTATTTATTCATACATCCAACTTAAAAAATAGCTAGAGAAGGCTTTATCTTACCTAAGAGAAAGGACTACATCTTGTAATTGTCTAATATCAAATCATAGATTACCATTGAATTGTTGGAATATTAACCCTAACTACCGCCGTCCCTGCCAACCACTGCCCGCTATATCGCAATCAATAAAATAACCATTGCAATACCGCGGGAGACTTTTGTAGCTTTTTGTTTTATCTCAACCGCCTGACGTCACCTCCAGCCAATGCCCGCAATATCGCAATCAATAAAATATTCATCGCGACATTGCGGGAGTCTCCGTAAAAGTTTGTTTTATTCTAACCGCCGAGATTTTAACCATCGCGATACCGCGGGGAACTATGGAGAAAGCCGCCACCGCCAGGGAATTAATATTTAAGTTTTAATATTATGAAAAGGACATTATATTAAATGCATTTTGACGGGGGAAAAATTAGTTAGGTGATTTTGAATTTAAATTGTAATTTCGTTCCCTCTCATCCGTGAAAATCTTTCACGTGACTTTTTTTACCTGCAGCATATATTTTGTAATTGTAATTTTATTTTTTGAATCAATGAGAATGAGAAGAAGGTGAATGTGAGCAAACAGAAAATTACGAGCAGCACCTCTATGTGTTGAAAAATATTTTATGTTTTAATTTTTACTGTGCATGAATTTCCTCTGCCTCTGGCCTTCACGTGGTATCAGAGCTGGTTCGAGTATCAGAGCAAGTTGATTATCAGAGTCAATTTTATCAAAGCAGATTATCTGGGTAAATTTCAAAAATGGCAGCAAGCACAAGCTTGACAAACCCACAAATTCCACAGTTTAATGGGAAGAATTATGAGTACTGGTCAATTACAATGAAAGCACTATTTAGCTCACAAGATATATGGGATTTAGTAGAGAATGGATTTGCAGAGCCAGTAGATGTAGTAGCATACAATGCTTTAACACAAGCAGAGAAAGACTTATTGAAGGACACAAGGAAGAAAGACTCAAAGGCTTTATTTTATCTGTTTCAAGCTGTACAAAAGAGCATTTTTCCGAGGATTTCAGCAGCAACAAAGTCCAAACAAGCATGGGACATACTTCAAATAGCCTATCAAGGCATGGCAAAAGTTAAAACAGCAAAGCTACAAATGCTGAGAAGAGATTTTGAAACAATATGTATGAAGGACAATGAATCTGTAGATTCATTCTACACCCAAGTCATTGGGGTTGTTAATCAAATTAGGTCTCATGGAGAGAATTTAGAAGATACTAGAGTTGTTGAAAAGGTTTTAAGGAGTTTGCCCACAAAATTTCTACCGGTTGTAGTTGCTATAGAGGAGACAAAGAATCTCTCACAGTTCTCAATTGATGAGCTGTATTCATCTCTAATTTCTCATGAACAAAGGCTGAAAAGGTCAGCAGATACATCACTCGAGCATGCTTTCAAAACTTAGGCTTCAGTCAGTCAAGGAAGAGGCAGAGGTAGATCAAGAGGAAGAGGAAGAAACTCTTACAGAGGTGAAAGATATAGTCTATCAAGCTCAAATGGAAGATGTAGCAATCAAGGCTCAAGCCAAAACCCAACACAGAATCAGTCACAAAATTAAAGGTATGATAAATCTCAAGTCCAATGTCACTACTGTAAAAAATATGGGCATTATATGAATGACTGTAGAAAGAAGTAGTATGATAATAATAGACAAAATACAAATTTTTCAAGAGAAGGTCAAAATCAGGATTCAGATAAAAGAACAATATTTTTAGCTTGTAATGTTGCTCAAGCAAATGAAAAAGATGTATGGTTTTTAGATTCAGGCTGTAGCAATCATATGACAGGGAATCTAGAAATGTTTTCAAGTTTAAATGAGAATGTAAAGTCTGATGTTACATTGGGTAATGACAACAAAGTGTCAGTCAAAGGAAAAGGAGATGTCAATATTCTAACTAAACAGGGGGAGAAAAAGTATATTTCAGATGTGTATTTTGTGCCTGGTCTGAAACATAACTTAATGAGTGTAGGGCAACTGGTTCAAAAAAGGTATAGAGTAACCTTCAAGAATGGTTTATGCACAATTTTAGACAAATACCCAAGCAACCAGCTTATTGCAAAAGTCAGAATGACAAACAACAGAATGTTTCCCTTAAAGATAAGGCCAGATTTGAATATAAATTATGCTCAAGCACAACACTTAATGAATTCACAAGTGGGTAGAGAAGAAACTACAGCAGTAGTGCAGACAATCTTTCAAGCTGAGATAAAAGATGAAAACTGGTTATGGCACCTGAGATTTGGTCATCTCAACTTTGGAGGTTTAAATTTACTTCATAGGAAAGGCATGGTCAAGGGACTACCTTTAATAAAAAAACCAGAAAGGGTATGTGAAGGGTGCATTTTAGGAAAACAACACAGAGAATCATTTCCAGCAAGAAAGTCAACTAGAGCAAAAGCCCCTTTGGAAATTATACATTCAGATTTGTGTGGACCTATGCAAACACCTTCAATAGATGGTAGTTTTTATTTTCTGACATTCATTGATGATTATTCAAGAAAAACATGGGTCTATTTTCTAAAGCAGAAAAATGAAGTGTTTGATCTGTTTCATCAGTTCAAGAATTTGGTTGAAAAACAGAGTGGTTATTATATTAAAGTGTTGAGAACAGATAGAGGTGGTGAATATATTTCAAGAGAATTTTTTAATTTTTGCAAAGATCATGGAATTCACAAGCAATTCACAACTAGATACACACCTCAACAAAAATGGAGTAGCTAAAAGGAAAAATAGAACAATCATGGAAATGGCTAGAAGCACGTTGAAAGCCAAACATTTGTCAAATGAATATTGGGCAGAAGCAATTTCTTGTGCAGCCTATATAATGAATAGGTGTCCAACAAAAAGTGTCATGAATATAGTACCTGAAGAAGCATGGATAGGAAGAAAACATAGTATTACTCACATGAGAGTATTTGGATGTGTAGCATATGCACATGTGCCTGATGAATTGAGAAGGAAGCTAGATAACAAAGGAGAAAAATGTATATTTGTTGGATATAGTGAAGAATCCAAAGCTTATAAGCTTTATAATCCAACAACAAAGAAAGTTATAATCAGCAGAGATGTATAATTTGTAGAAGATGAAGCATGAGATGGAAGCATAGAGAAGACAGTCAATATTTTAGCTAGTATACCTCAAGAGGAGAATGAAGTTTCAGCATCATCAAATATTCCAGCTATTGTGACTCCTGCCACTCCCATTCAAGCTCAGCAAAGTAGTCCACAAGTGACACCAGCATCAACTATAAGAACAACCTCAATCATTCAAGGAAGCAGTCCAACAAGAGGACAACAAACACCATCTACAGCAGGACCATCAGGTCCACTTTCCACAAGTTCAAGTGATATGTCAAATCCTACATTGGCAAGTCTGAGAAGACAAAAAATCAGAAGCATAAGAGATATATATGAGCAAAATGAAGGAGAGAATATTTCAGATCAGATTTCTCTTTGTGCATTTTATTCTCAAATTGAAGATCCAATTCATTTTGAAGATGCAGTCAAAGATGATAAATGGGTAAGTGCTATGGATGAAGAGATTGAAGCAATTGAGAAGAATCAGACATGGGAACTAGTCAGTCTTCCAAAAGACAAAGATGTAATTGGAGTGAAATGGATTTATAAAACCAAATTGAATGAAAAAGATGAAGTTCAGAAGCTTAAAGCAAGATTGGTTGTAAAGGGCTATTCGCAACAACCCGGAATTGATTACAATGAAACATTTGCACCTGTAGCACGATTGGATACTATAAGGATGATTTTAGCATTAGCAGCTCAGAATAAGTGGTCTGTATCTCAAATGGATGTAAAGTTAGCTTTTTTAAATGGTTATTTAGAAGAAAAAGTTTATGTGGATCAGCCACCTGGGTATGAAATTCTGGGTCAAGAAGACAAAGTTTACAAATTGAAAAAGGCACTGTATGGATTGAAGCAAGCCCCAAGAGCTTGGTCTAGTAGAATAGACAGTTATCTTTTGATGAATGGATTTAATAGATGTAGCAGTGAGTCCACACTGTATACAAAAATGAATGAAGAAGGTGAAATACTGATAGTATGCTTATATGTTGATGATCTAATCTTCACTGGCAATTTGTCAATTGATCTGTTCAAGGAAGACTTGAAGAAAGAATTTGAAATGATAGACTTAGGTCTGATGAAGTACTTTTTGGGCATTGAAGTGAATCAAAATGAAAATGGTATTTTTATTTCACAGTCAAAATATGCAAATGACATTTTGAAGAGGTTTAATATGATGAAGTGCAAACCAGCACCAACACCTACAGTGACAGGTCGAAACTAAGCAAGGATGATAGAGGGTCTAATGTTGATCCAACTTTGTTTAAGAGGCTTGTTGGAAGTCTCATGTATCTCACAGCCACAAGGCCAGACATTATGTATGGAGTAAGTTTGATTTCTAGGTTTATGGAAACACCAAAAGACACCCATTGGAAAGCAGGGAAGAGAATTTTAAGGTATGTAAGTGGAACAAGGAATTTTGGCATCAAGTATTCAAGTTCAGATGAGTTCAAACTCATAGGATACACAGACAGTGACTGTGCTGGTAGCATTGATGACAGAAAAAACACGTCTGGTTATGTATTTAATTTTGGGACTGGAGTTTTCTCATGGTCTTCAAAGAAGCAGCCAATAGTTTGTCTTTCATCAGCTAAAGCAGAATATGTGGCAGCCACAAGTGCAGCATGTCAAGCAGTTTGGATGAGAAGAATTTTGAAAGAATTGCAAAATGAACAATTAGAGGCAACAAAAATTTACTGTGATAATAATTCAGCCATAGCTCTTTCAAAAAATCCAGTCTTTCAAAAAATATAGTCTTTCATAAGAGAAGCAAGCACATTGATACTAGGTATCATTTTATCAGAGAATTAATTAATAATGGTGATATATTTTTAGAGTTTTGCAGATCAGAAGAGCAAAGTGCAGATATTTTTACAAAGCCAAAGAGATAATTTTATTTTTCAAAGGAACAGATTGGGCATGGTGGACAGCGCAGTTATGCTTAAGGGGGGGTGTTGGAATATTAACCCTAACTGCCGCCGTCCCCGCCAACCACTGCCCGCTATATCGCAATCAATAAAATAACCATTGCGATACTGCGGGAGACTTTCGTAGCTTTTTGTTTTATCTCAACTGCCTGACGTCACCTCCAGTCAATGCCCGCAATATCGCAATCAATAAAATATTCATCGTGACATCGTGGGAGTCTCCATAAAAGTTTGTTTTATTCTAACCGCCGCAGTTTACCGAGCCGTCAACTAACCGCTACCTGCAATATCGCAATAAACATTTTAACCATCGCGATACTGCGGGGAACTATGGAGAAAGCCAGGGAATTAATATTTAAGTTTTAATATTATGAAAAGGACATTGTATTAAATGCATTTTGACGGGGGAAAAATTAGTTAGGTGATTTTGAATTTAAATTGTAATTTCGTTCCCTCTCATCCGTGAAAATCTTTCACGTGACTTTTTTACCTACAGCATATATTTTGTAATTGTAATTTTATTTTTTGAATCAATGAGAATGAGAAGAAGGTGAATGTGAGCAAATAGAAAATTACGAGCAGCAACTCTGTGTGTTGAAAAATATTTTATGTTTTAATTTTTACTGTGCATGAATTTCCTCTGCCTCTGGCCTTCACGAATTTCACCAACATAAGTGTTGAACAGGGTGGTCAAATTTTATGTGGACACTATCTTATAATCTGGTTTTATATAAGCAGTTCAAAACTGCAATACACCACATAGAATCAATATGAAAGACATCGGTAAAATATGCAGACCAATTTCTACTTCTAAGTTTGAATTAGATAATACTATTTTCTCTCAAATGACGCCTGATAACCCTTTATTTAAAATAGACAAAGTCCAAACAGTACATTGTGACTCAATCTTCTAGAGCTATGAATATCTAACTGCAAAATATAGCTTGATGGCTTAAATCCATTTTTAAAAATATTGTTTAAAAATAAAAAATAAAAAAATACTTCCATTATATATAGAAAGTATAGAATCTTAAAAACATAATCACTTTGCTTTTTAACAATCTGTTCCTGTGAACAATGACGTTGTACAAAAAAATTGGATACTCAACAAACAAATTTTATTCATTGATTTCAATCAGTAAATTTAAGTGATTGTACAATAATGTCCAATAATACTAAGGAGATTGGAGAGAGTGGCATTATAATAAGAAAAGAAGCAAGCAATCATGCATGATGTGGCTAGCTTCAAACAACAATTATTAACCCTAAACAATTTTGCATTTCATATTCATACCAACAAGAATGGGATTAGGGTTGCTGAAATTTTGAATCTCCTTATCATCAACCGGAATATTTAGTTTATATTGATCACATGTGACCTTCCATTTTCATGGTATGTTAATCAAAAACTTAAAAAGATTAGCAGACGCATTGTATTTCATGAAGTGCATGACCCAAGCAAAAGGCCACATAACATCGGAAGTGAAGCTACTTACCACTAATGCTGCTGAAAAAATCTTTTCTAAGCAACTTGTTGTGCTAGAAAGTGGAGTAGTTTCATTTACAGAAGCAACATGATTTACAATTGTGACCTGCATTCACATGATATTCATAATTGTTTTGTCATTTGCTCCTTGGACATGATAAGCATATGATCTAACAAGGTACCTTTGTTACTAGTGCCTCTACAGGCACCTTTCTTCTATAGAACAATTCATTTTTTAGTGTGTTAAGCTAATCCATTGATTGAACTATTAAACTGTAAATTATCATGTCATAGTATACTCAAAAGCTATATCAATATTTCTACTGAAAATACTATAGAAAGAAATATATGGCAGGAGAGACAACACAACAAGGGACAAAGACCAAGCAAATCATTTTGTGCAATTAGAACAATCTTGGAATGAGTATGAAGGAACTTCAAAATCTACATCATACATGGAAAACCGTTCCTTACCTCATCAGATGGACCAATACGGGAACGCTTAACAACGTGTTCAGGATTAACAAATTGATAATCAATTTCAGTACTATTTGCAGTGGCTCTTTTGGTTTGTATCTGTAAACCTGTTTGAGGCATCAGCCATTAAAAAATTTCAAAAAATATACATTGTTTGGTTCATTATTCCTTGCCACACAACAAGGTAGATTCTATTAGAGTTCAGAAAAACAAAGAAACAGTTATTCTTATTAGGAAACCAACATCTCTGAACACAGTCAAGAATGGCTAAGAGAAATGTATTGATTGAAAAAATCATTTTTGATAACTATGAAATATTTACCTGCATTTTGAGGTGGAAAAAGACTCGTTATGCCAGAAGGTACAGGAGGATGTGGCATGGAAGGCTCAGAATTTGTCATCCATCCTGTAAGAGACAAGTTACAACTACTAAAGAGATCAACTCCATGTGGAAAAGGCTGCAAAATATCAGAAAAAAAGGTATATTGCTGAGAAAGAGGCTATGACATCAACAAATGCCTAAAATTTGAACAAGAGAATAGTGAAGACATGAGGCTGATATTAAATTTTTAAAATACTGATTGATAACACAACTTACAGCATGTGTAGGAATAGGGGAAAAGGGTACCCCTTGTGGAATTGATCCAACAATACAATTATTTGTACGAATTTGAGATACACCAAGAGGTACACATGTGTGATCAACAAGCAAAGTTTTGATATGAGGATTAGAAATATGGTCTTTGCAAACTTGATGCTGCCAATTTAGACTGGAAAAACGGGCATTAATAAACTTATGAGTTAGTTATAATGAGAAATAAAAAATCAGACTAAATCCTTGTTTAAAGCACACAATCTGACCCTTAATGGGTTTTCTAATTCAATAATTGCACCCTCCAAATTGGTAGAATTGTTTTCAAACATTTTGCAGACTGCCAGTAAAAATGTGGACAACAAACATGAGATTTTCTCTATTGATAGAACTTCTAATCACATTACTTGATCTTTAGGATGATTCACCTCTGGAATAAGGTTATTGGTGTTAGATTACTTTATAATTACTATTAACTAGTTCTTTAGGTAGCTCAATCAAACAACTCTTATTTGAAGATACAATTTCAAGCGAACATATTAGATTTGTGGAAGTTTCCAGCAAATCTATGATACAAATTTTGCAACTATTTAAAAGGAATAATTCTTCTGAAACAGTTTTGGAAACTGTGGAAAAGTAAGGAGAGAAGTGGGACCTTTGATTTATGAGGACTCTTAATCTAGAAGTTTCAACATGTGGAAATGCCAGCTTATTGCGAATTTCAGGGTTGTTTTCTATATGCCTTCTCAGCTCCAGAAACATCACTTTCCGTGTGGATGTTGCATCCCCACGTCTAGAAAGCTGCTCATTTTCCCTACATAGAGCCAATTCATGTTTTAATATTAGAATCAATATGGAAAAGAGAAAAAGTGGGACAACATGAAAAAGTAATAAAAACAAACATTAAACAGAGTACTACCTGATGTTTCCCAAAGGCAATAACTGTGTGAATTCTTTGTAAACATCATTATTAACACGTTCAAATACTTTGAGATCGTTTCTATGTATTTCTGCAGCTTTTGCGTAGTCTTTCCTGAAAACGTGGAAAACTACTCAGAAAAGATGAGCTGAAAAGCTCAATGCTGTATTATTTAAATACTGCTAAGAAATTTATAACCTTAAACTCGTAATCTTGAAATAACTGTCTACACCATTCACAAAATATGGACAGACTAACTAATAATCCACCAACATTCTGGAATCTGAACCATGAAGAGTTTGATAATAATAAGCAAGCACTATCCCAAGAGCAAAATAAAAAAATATTGAACAGAATCACCAATTAACCTTACATCGAAACTACAAACCCAAAATCAATTTTTACGAACAGAAAAATGAAAGATATTCCAAAGCCCAATTTCCACAAACAAAGAAGGCTGATATTTTTTCATTTGTTAATCATTAGAAGTTGAAAGCATAAACTGGCCTAGTGTTCATTCAGGAAATACATTTAACAACACATCCAACAAGCAGCAATTCAGATCAAATTCCAATAGAGAATAATGCTTACATGTCCAATGCTTCTAAATATTTCTGTTTCCTGATCTCAAAGAAAATTTTCGTAGAGTGGCAATTCTCTTGTACTTTTGTAAAACTTGAGAGATAACACTCAACTGTATCCCATTCTCCTGCCAGAACTTGGGATTCAAAATACTCCATATTGAAGTAGCAACCAGACTCTTGTTCCAACCTAGGCAATACAAAATCAAATTACAGTAAAGATCAAAAGTAGACAAAAAGAGAGTTGTGGTATCTGATTTGCAGTATCATGCTAAAACAAAACCATGCTCAAGCAGCATCAAAATTACCAGAATTAGACAGATAATACTTACTTGTGTGCCGTTTCGTTGAGTCCCTCCTCATCCAGAAATTGTAAAATGAGGAACACCAAAACGCGGCCCAATTTGGTGCCCATTGTGACCGAACTGGAAAGATCTGGCCCAATAATCTGATCCAATTCACTTATCTTAAACCAAATCAACTCTTCCTTTTCCTCCTCCTTGACAAGAGTCAATAGCACCTGTACCATCAGAAATCCAACAATCTTTATGATAAAAAAAAAGGGAACCAATTCCATCTTTTTCACAAGGACTGTCAGAAAGGAAAGTGAACAATACTTAAATTACAGATAAAAACAAGGAAGAAAGATTTAGTTTAACTTGAGATGGCAATTTTTGAAAAGGGCTATCATTTCATCGCTGCACAGACCATGGCACCCAAATCTTTGTGATCCAAAGCAGCCAAATTTAAATAAATGAAAAGCTGACAATAAAATGAGGTTAAAAAATGTCAACTCGAAACAACCGTATATTTCTATAAAAAAAAGAAAGGCTTTTATAGTGGACCGCAGAAGGAAAAGAATAGAGTAACTCATTATTTGCAAAATCTTCTGGCCTTTATAGTGGAGATCTCAAAAGGTAGGTTGCATGTTTTCATAGTGTAAACCCATGCTCAAGTCTTCAAAAGACATTTTACATACTCATTAACACAGTCAATTCTCGCTGCGTCTTACTCCAGCTGACCACTGGGTAAATTTAACAGCACACAGAACATACAGCAACAGAGCAGGCCAGGTGAAAGTCTATAGTATATTTAACTTGGCGCAAGCTTTGAAAAAATATAATCCAGTAAATTTAACTGTTGCTAGAAATCTAGAGGCTGCAAGCTCTCCAAAACTTAAATCTAAGTTTATGATCTAAATCTGATCCAACATCAAGGCAAGAGTGTAATAAATCCACAAAGAATTTAAGAAACCAGAAAAAGTAATAAATGAATAAAACTAATTACCTGGTTCTGCCATTCCAGCATACCGCAAGACCACAGAACCGAACACCATAAGAAGCAAAAAGCATGTAAGAGAAATAGAGTAAACAACATCAACATGCCTAGAGCTCGTGTAAACACGGTGAATCGATCCAGAGAATGAATGAAAGAGAATGGAGTGATGCCCACCATATAACGAAGCCAAATGTGAATTCCCCATCCTCGAATTCATCACTCACCCAGTCCAAATCAATGTCACCCTTCCCGAAAGGATTTCCCACGAACTGCGACCATTTTTCAAAAAAAACAAAATGCAAAGTCGTTGAATTTTATTTTTATTTTGTGGGTCGTCTCCGCGCGATTATTTTTCACCTACCTGATAAGTAGTTGTACTTATCGTTGATAAGTATGATACATATCTTATAGTACCGAAAATCGAAACCGAAAGGGACAGATACATTTTACAGACTTTGTGGATTCGCCGGGAAAGAACACACTTCTGCCCGGAGAACATTCCCAGTACCACTTCCCGCGACAAATACTGGTCACTTTTTGGTTTTGGCACGCGCGTTTTGTTGACAAGATTAGGATGATGGATCACGGAGTGTGATCCAAAATGTTGATGCAAAAAATTCACACACAATCAAATCCAGAAATCACTCCAACAAGATTAGGATGAGCTGTTTTAATTAATACAATCGAATTATATTTAATATTAGGTGTGGAATTTATTAGTGGAGACGAAGTTATTTTAGGCAATTCTTCTTAACCCGTCTTCTCCTTTTTTTAATTTTAATTAAATTATTATTTTTTATTTCTTTAAAGAAATAAAACAATAAAATAAATAAATGGGAAAAAAATATAATATTTAAAATTATTTTATATAAAAAAATTAGATTTAAAAATATAATTTTAAACTAAAATGTTTTTAATATTAATTATATTATTTTTATATGAATCTTTCTTATTACATTTTACTATCTATCATGAGATGGGAAATGAAATGGAACGCAGACAAGAAATATTTAAAATTTGGAGAAAATAAGGGTGAAAAGAGCAAAGAAGAAGTTTAAGAGGAATGAAGGTAGGATATGACAAGAACGCAATTAAGATTTAATGTATTTTCTATCTAGCATTCTAGATGCCCAATTTGGCCATGTTTATTAATTAATTAAAATTCAAAATATAACAAGGTTTTGAATTTCAATTAATTAATAAACATAGTCATATGTGCATCTAGAGTGTTGGATAAACATTATCAAATCCAACCAAGAGTGAAGGGCAAAAAATAAAGAGAAAACTAAATGGTTTTCACTCAATTTGGTTGAGCACAAATGGTGAGGGTGATGATATGTGATATAGAAGTCATCAACCAAGGTTCAAACCCCCTAAGGCATGCTTGAGCCAAGTTTAGCCCTTGGGCGACTTTAATAGACTAGATCCCCTTACATGTGGCTTCTTAGTCGAAGGAAACTTATGGTTTAGATCTATGCTACATCAAATTGTTGTAATCCAATATATAAAGGAAAAGATGCTCACATCTATGTTATCCAACTTGTTTCCATCACACAAAAATTGGAGAGAAAAAGGAAAATTAAATTCAAAGTATAATATTAGAAGGTTAAAGTGTGTAGACACTAAAAAAATGTCTTAAGCCTACTAAGGCCATGTCAATTTCCTTTATTCCTTACATAATTGAATAAATTTAATTTTTTGATTATTGTCTAAAGTCACATTTTCCTATTAATTAAATAATTTTAATTATTTAATTAATTCATGTCTTTTTTTTAGTTCTTATTACATCACTAATGTCCCCTTGTCTATATAATTAAATAAATGCTTAATTATTTAATTATTGTCATTTTCTACTATAATTAAATAATTATTTTAGTTATTTAATTATTCATTATCCTCTTCTTCTATAATTAAATAAATTTTGTTTATTTAATTATTTACTAATTTGTCATTTTCCTCTACCTTTGAATTAAATTATTTTTTAATTAAAAAGTCAACCTTCCCATTTCTTCTAGAATTAAATAATTGTTTTAAATTATTTTATCATTCAATTTCCCTCCTAATTATTTAATTCATTCCAACCTCTTTTTCTCTACCAACCTCTTTATTCGTGTCATTCTTATCTCTTCACATCTCAATTAATTTCTACCCTTGATTGAATCAATTTCTAATTTAATCTCAACCGTCTATCTTTAACCAAACCTTATCTTTGTCATAACTTTGCCCTAACCCTATTTGATTGTTTCTCAACCAATCTTGGCCATTGATTTTCCTATCATATTAGCTTTTAATCCTATCCCTTCATTCAAATTTGATTTTCTATAAAAGAATTAACATTTTTGGCTAATTCAATTACATGTTATTGCATAGCACAAAGTTGTTTCACACTTTCAAGTCAACTTATCAACACAACTAAATTTAACTATTTCTAACTAAAAATCAATGTTGGACAAGCATCTAACTAACATTTATGTCAATTTCCTTTATTCCTTACATAATTGAATAAATTTAATTTTTTGATTATTCTCTAAAGTCACATTTTCCTATTAATTAAATAATTTTAATTATTTAATTAATTCATTTCTTTTTTAGTTCTTATTACATCACTAATGCCCCCTTCTCTGTATAATTAAATAAATGCTTATTTATTTAAATATTGTCATTTTCCACTATAATTAAATAATTATTTTAGTTATTTAATTATTCATTATCCTCTTCTTCTATAATTAAATAAATTTTGTTTATTTAATTATTTACTAATTTTTCATTTTCCTCTACCTTTGAGTTAAATTATTTTTTAATTAAAAATTCAACCTTCCCTTTTCTTCTATAATTAAATAATTGTTTTAAATTATTTTATCATTCACTTTCCGTCCTAATTATTTAATTCACTCCAACCTCTTTTTCTCTACCAACCTCTTTATTCGTGTCATTCTTATCTCTTCACATCTCAATTAATTTCCACCCTTGATTGAATCAATTTCTAATTTAATCTCAACCGTCTATCCTTAACCAAACCTTATCTTTGCCATAAATTTTCCCTAACCCTATTTGATTGCTTCTCAACAAATCTTGGTCATTGATTTTCCTATCATATTAGCTTTTAATCCTATCCCTTCATTCAAATTTGGTTTTCTATAAAATAATTAATATTTTTGGCTAATTCAAGTACATGTTATTGCATAAGAGCACAAAGTTGTTTCACACTTTCAAGCCAACTTATCAACACAACTAAATTTAACTATTTCTAACTAAAAATCAATGTTGGACAAGCATCTAACTAACATTTATGTCAATTTCCTTTATTCCTTACATAATTGAATAAATTTAATTTTTTGATTATTGTCTAAAGTTATATTTTCCTATTAATTAAATAATTTTAATTATTTAATTAATTCATTTATTTTCTTAGATCTTATTACATCACTAATGTCGCCTTCTCTATATAATTAAATAAATGCTCATTTATTTAATCATTGTTATTTTCTACTATAATTAAATAATTATTTTAGTTATTTAATTATTGTCATTTTCTACTATAATTAAATAATTATTTTAGTTATTTAATTATTCATTATCCTCTTCTTCTATAATTAAATAAATTTTGTTTATTTAATTATTTACTAATTTGTCATTTTCCTCTACTTTGAATTAAATTATTTTTTAATTAAAAAGTCAACCTTCCCTTTTCTTCTATAATTAAATAATTGTTTTAAATTATTTTATCGTTCACTTTCCCTCCTAATTATTTAATTCACTCCAACCTCTTTTTCTCTACCAACCTCTTTATTCATGTCATTCTTATCTCTTCACATCTCAATTAATTTCTACCCTTGATTGAATCAATTTCTAATTTAATCTCAACCGTCTATCTTTAACCAAACCTTATCTTTGTCATAACTTTTCCCTAACCCTATTTGATTGCTTCTCAACCAATCTTGGCCATTGATTTTCCTATCATATTAGCTTTTAATCCTATCCCTTTATTCAAATTTGGTTTTCTATAAAAGAATTAACATTTTTGGCTAATTCAAGTACATGTTATTGCATAAGAGCACAAAGTTGTTTCACACTTTCAATTCAAC
Source organism: Sequoia sempervirens (assembly GCA_007258455.2). Lineage (NCBI taxonomy): Eukaryota > Viridiplantae > Streptophyta > Pinopsida > Cupressales > Cupressaceae > Sequoia > Sequoia sempervirens. The sequence continues at coordinate 9,117 of VDFB02356714.1, read as the reverse complement.
TTATCAACACAACTAAATTTAACTATTTCTAACTAAAAATCAATGTTGGACAAGCATCTAACTAACATTTATTTTACCTAAGTTAGATACTTCCACAAATTTTTCAACTAAAATTGTTGGCTAAAAATATATAGAGCATCACTTGAGTCCAATTTACCAAAACAATAATTGAAAAAAATATGATACACTAGATAAAAAAATCTATTTCATGATGGTATAGTTTTTTTTCCATTTTAGATAAATATTTAATATGAAAGTTAATGTCCAATGGAAACAACAATTTTTTGATTATTTTAATATTTATTTAAAAATATATATTTATCAAAATTGGAAAAAAAAAAATCCATGCACTAAAGTTTCATGTTAAAAATACACACAAAAAATTGGAAAGAAAAAAAAAATTCCTATAAAAATTTTGACGTAACATGCACTAAATTATATTGTTAATTTATTACAAACTAGTTTAAAATAATTTTTAATTTTTTTAAAAAAGTATAAACATAAAATATACTAAAAAGTACATATTTTACTAGTTTACATCATTTCAAAATTCAAAACATATATACCACTTTTTAGTGATTCAAGTTTAAAATTTGGATTAGTGTTGGTTGTTTCCTTTATATAGTGTGACATAGCTTTGTACTTTTACCGTATTCAAAGAGATAGGTACAATCTTCAATAATTTGCTATCATCATCACTAGGCTTATTATTGCATACTCAAAATCTGAGGGAAAACATGAGAAGGACAATGGAGGTGAATCAACCATGGCATAGGAATATTGGTAATATTTCTTTCGTATTTTATGTTTCTATATTCACTTGTGCTTCATTGGTGATTTAGGGTCTTTAAGGTTTAAGTTCTATTGATTCATGCCTTTTGCTTTAATTTTACCCTATTCTACATTGGTGAACCTGATGTGAACTAACTAGATTTGAAATAATTTTTAAGAAAATTTGAGTTTCGGGTTTGCAACACATTCATAAGGCCGAATGACACATTTGAGAAACAATGCAATGCATTTGTGGTACATCATGACACATTTGATAGATACTGTGATACATTCATGTAGATGGAATACCACATTCATGGCATCAAGAGCCGCATTTGTTTAACTATAGGGAAAATCATTTCATTAGTTTATTTTCAGTCTTTTCTATCATTTCTCATATTTCTAGTTTTTTTATTTTTTGGATTTCGATAGAATAAGATCACACTATTTCTATTTCAATATTTTCTAATATTTTCTAGATTTGAGTGTTTTTGTAATTTTCAAGTCATGCACCATATTTGTTTTGACTGTGAGCCTTAGTCGCTATTTAGTACACCATAGTCACTGTTTGGTGTGCTATAGTCGCTAGCTAGTTTTTCGTAGTCCTTGTCTGGTTCATCACATTTTTCTAGAACAATAAACCGCATTTTTGACACTCTAACCCACATTTTCCTATTATTGTTAATCATGGTTTTAGTTATGATTTTTTCATTTTTCCTTTTTCTATTTGGTAGAATAGAGATTTTTGTGTTACTGATATTTGGTTGGCAGCTTCTGGTATTCATGGGGACAAGGAATTTATATCAAAGACTACTAATCCATGTTCTTGTAGGGATTTATTTTATTTTAATTTCTAACTAGGAACATTTGGATTTCAGACTTAAAAAGAACCAAGTGTCTTTGAATTATCACATTTTCAAGTTGGGATTAAAAAGAACAATTGTTTGTATTGTTTGGTGATTTTTTTTGTGTTTTGAGGTGTGTACACTCTTCCCTCACATTTTATGTGATCTTGGGAATCAAAAAATCTTCTCAACACTTTCACTTTCACACCGTACATTTGGTTTCTTAAAGGTTAATGAACATTTTCCAATGTAAGAAAATACATGTGTATGCTCTCTCCTCACATTTTTATATGACCTTGGAGATCAAAAATATTATATTTTTATCACTTTTGTTATAACCATTTAGAAGGTATTTCCTTTAGAGAAGTAATCACTTTAACGGGTATGACCCAAAGCAACTTTTCTCTCAAGCTGCTATATAAAAGGATGAGGCCAAAGCCAAGTCCAAACTGACGTTAGCCTTCGTCGTATAGTGCCAATCTAAAAGGGGAGATACCCACACTTGTGTGAGGTATTTAGGGCCCCAAGTAGGGTTGGTTAAAGCATCAAGTGGCTTGTTGAATGCTAACAAGGTGTCAAGTCCCCGAGCAACAACTAGAAACCAATTAGTTAGAGGCTTGCCCTTATTGATTGAGTTATTTTTGGTTTCATTCTTAGTGCAAAGGTGTATCATCACACCTTGAAGTTACTTACCATATGGCTCCCTTGTGATGAAATAGAAATCCTTGGCTTAGCATAAGCTACTTTTTTACGTGTAGATTTTAGGGGAGAGGGTGATTGGGTCATCCTTCTAGTCCTACAGGCCCCTATCTATCCTCTCTCACAAATATAAGAGTGAATACACCTCGTAAAGGTGTCCCTACACTTGTGTTGAAGGAGATTACAAGTGGTGGGCCTAAGATTTACTACCATTGGCCATTAACCTTAGGGTAGGAAGTGTTTTATGTGTGTGAAGTGTTTTCAAATTATGATTAGTCCCATGGAAATTGGGGTGAATAACCCTCGAGCATACACATAACACATAAAATATGGTTACTCAACAACCAAGACTTGTCTTTCATATTGTTTGTTGTGTTTGAAATCACATTTCATAAAAAATAAAGATGAAAAATCAATCCAAAACATTTCAAACTAGAGTCAGACACACTGTTCACCATATGTATAAACTATAATCTATAATTACTAAAACAAAGCATCACAACTACTAAAAAATTGTGAGCCACATTTTCAAGATAGTAAACCACATTTGATATATTGTGAACTGCATTTTGTAGTTGTCATTTTTTTTGGAAATTCTGGTATAGTCTATTTTGGGTCATTTCATTATAGTAATCATCTTATTCGACTATAGACTTGCTCATCTCATACCATTCATTTCACTCCATTCATATAAGTTTTCATGGTATTCTTTAGTTGCATACACCTTAAGTCAAACCTTAGGTAATTCATTAGTTGAATACACTTTTTCAGACTTTAGGCTAGGGGACTTATCAAACTTTGGATGAAATCACTATCATAAATTTAGATTTTCTTGACCTTTTCTTTTCATCAATCAATCTTTTTCATTTAAGTTGTCCCTTTAAACTCATAAGTCTAGTTTGAGGTCCCTTTTAAGGTCTTGATAATCAGGTGCAGGTACTTTGGACTATCTTAAATTTTGGTTAGTAACCTCCTCTTAGGTCCACAAAAGTGCTTAGTCTTCATTTTCGTATCATAATTTCAGTCATTCCACATCTTTCATCATAACATCACATTTACATACTTTAGTCTTAGTCCTACCATAGATTTAGGATCATAATGACATTACCATATCTCAATTTCATCTATTGTTACTTTGTACCTTAATCTTTGCCATAGGTGCATCATCATTTGGTATTTATTATATCTTGAAAACCTCAAAAACATAGCATAGTTGCATACCTACCATTGCATTATCATTCCTTATACTTCATATCCATTCATTAATTTTCAATACTTATATGGTCCAAATGAGATTAAAAAGGGAAAGAAAAGAAATGGACTACACCAATGAAGATCCCTTTTTCAATCCTACTAGCAAAATGAAGTTTGGGTCAAGTCCTCCAATGAGACACCTAAGAAACATTCATCATTTTCCAATCCTTTTGAAAGATTCATAATAAAAGACATCTAAAGACCTCTAATTGAAGAGGAAATTGAGGCAACAACTCAAGACCCTAGTGTGACATGGTTTGTAGATGAGATGGTAGCACAAGACCCACAATGATTCCTAGAAAAAATGTTACAAAGTGGAGCTAAATTTCCTCATGGTTTTGACTTTAACACACTTTTCACAACACCAATCAATGAGACTACACAAAACCAAGGACACAATGCATCTACTCGTAATCACACTATTCCACAAATACATGCTACTATGCCATTAGGAGGGACAACATAAAACACCACAAAATTCAATATGACACCACTATTTGGAACACAAGGTTCACAAGCTATGACACAACCCCCTATCAATACATTTAATCCATTTGGATCATCATCTAATGCTATAGGGGCTTCATCATCCAATCCTTTTTCAATGGATAAAAACAAGTCAAACAACAAAATGTGAAAGGTTTACATTAGTGGGCCTAAGCAGTAGATGAACATCACGGAAAATACCAATTTTCTTGAGCACCAACACATCACAACAAAGTTCCACTACAAAGTGGCACACAAGGGCCTTTTCAACAATATGACAACCAAAATCCACATGGTTAAACAAGTTCAAGTCCATTACAAATGCAATTCAGTATGAACCCTCCACACATCAAACAAAATTCCAACTTTCACTCCCAACATCCAAAAAAATTCCAACTTTCAATCATAACACTCAAAACCAAAATCCATAACACACATTTAGGATCAACACCAATTCATCCAACCCAAACATTGGATTGTAAAACTCAAACATGGGCCCATATATCATAATGTAGTTGCAAACGTGGTGGACACATCATTGAATCAAGTTTATGTCTTGACAAACCCAATTCTTGCACTACAAAGAAAAGTGGACAACATGCAAATATCAATAAGTGAAATGTACTCCACACAAGATTTATGTCTATATCCTTTTGACAAGAGCATATACATGCCTCCTTTCCACACAACTATGTTATTTTGAATTTCATCAAGTATAGAGGAAAGGGAAGCCCCATTAAACATGTGAGGGAGTTTCACATGGACTGCATATACACCACATTTGAACACACATACGTAATGAGATTTCCCCAAGAATCCTCGTAGGACAAGCACTTGAATGGTTTTCCCATTTACCTATAGGCATAAGAACATGGGATGAACTAGCAAATAAAATTTATGATAGATTTTTCTTACAACATCACAAGTGACATTATTGTAGCCACATTATGTCATACAAAATAAGCAGAAGGTGAAGAATTTGTAGCATTCTTCCAAATATGGAGAAGCTTGGCTAGTCGATGTCTTTGTGAGATACCTGAAAAAAAGGGTTATCATGTTCATTGAAATTGAAATACCAATTACAAGTCTATTGTTGCAGTTCATTCCCTGACCTCATGGAGAAGGGAACTACCCTTGAAAAGGAACTCATTTCAAAAGGGGAAATTAAAAATTTCAATAAAAATCAAAACTCCCAAAGTACGTCAAATGACAAAAGTAAGTATTTGGATTGCAATGAGAATGTCACAAATGATGGAGTTATCAATGCAAATGCAATGCACAAATCTAGTCCCACAATCACCCTTAAGGGACCTAATACATCAAACAAAAATTATGTGTACTTGAGAAAAAAAAATGCAATCTAAAATAACCAAGGTGGACCTCAAAGGAAATTTAAACCAAGAAAAAAATACACTCCCTTAGGGGAACCAATCGAATTCGTCTTAAAACAAATTTTACAGAAAAATGTCATACAACTTCTAGAGGTGAAAGACTATGAACAAGGGTCATTTAAACCTTTATGGTGGGATGAAAATGGCTTTTCTGACTATCATTGGACCAAAGGACACAAAAATTCATCATGTCAACAACTCAAGAACATAATTTAGGACCTTATTAAAAATGGTGTCATAAAGGTAGATAACCAACAAGTGACCTCCAATAGTGATCATAACATCATTAAAAATCCTTTGCATGACCTTGGGATGGGGAAAGCCTCTAGCTTAGGTACAAAGATCGACGACCAAGCTAAATTCACCCATGTCACCTATGACTATACTATAAGTAACATTCAGTCCTCATATAACCATGTCAATACCATTATCATTAAGAAACCACCAAAATGTGCAATCACAACATGACGAACCAAGGTAACCTTTTTTGACCAAGACTTGTTCTCATAGAAATCCAACCACAATGACCCTTTACACCTAGAATTCTACATCAATAAACATACAATCAAATGATTCCTAGTAGATGCTAGAGTTGGATTGAATATTTGTACTCTAAAAATAGTTATGACATAAGGTTTCTTTGAAGCATGCATAGAATCCTCAAAGAGAATTAAATCATAAAGGCTTATGATGATGCAGGACACTCCTCCAAGGGCATCATATCACTAATTATAAGAGTTAGGTCCACTATATTAGATACCACCTTCAAAATTTTGTACTTGGATATCCCCTATAACATCATCCTTGGCCAACCATGGATTCATTCTATGAAGGTCGTCCCATCCATGTATCATCAATGCTTAAAGTTTCCCCACAATGACACTAAGATTACACTAGCTAGCAATCCTAATCCTTTCTAATATTGCAACAATCTAAGAGGAACTCTTGGGCAACAAGTACCAATCAATCGAGAAGGTTCATCATCTACTTCATCAGGCATTACATCGATCCCTCCACTTTAACCAAATCATTCACTTCCAAAATTTTATCTTTTGATCCTAAGATCCAGGTCCAAGATAAGGGGTGTGGAGAGTACCATATGAAGACATCTTATTTTATTAGTAAACTTCCTACATCACCAAAATTTTATGGTAAGCGATCAACCATAAAAAAGGAACCCAAGGTCAGTATTTGAGCATCTCCCACCACAACTTTCACAAAGTGGGGAGAGTTGAGTAAATAAGATATTAATGAAGAGGACATCACCACATGATTATATAAGGAAGAATAATACATTTAACCCAAGCAAATCCAAACTGAACAATATGGTAAAGGCTTTAGGATCATGAAACATAAAGGTTATGATGGATACAACAGACTTGGTTTGCACAAGAATGGGATGACAAAACATTTGCTACCATCCAAGTGAACAAAGAATATAGGGATAGGGTAAAATCCATTAAAAGTGGGTGCTCATAGTACTAAAGTGTTTTCGAGTGAGGAAGTGAGTGATTCAAAAGATATCGAGACATCCTAGGATTCCCATATCAATACTGACTCAAATGAGTGGGAGTGGTACTCTTGCACATCCAATGATTATGACCTAGCCAAGACATTCCAAGAACTTGACCTATTTGACCCCTCAACTAAAGGAAAATCTTGGATTTATTCCTTTTGAGATCTCGATAATACTTCCATTTTCACACTATCTTCCCATTCAAAGAGCCTTGACAATACTGATGATTGCATGCCTCTAGTATACTCACAATTGATAGACTAGGACCAACAAGGACCACCAAGTTTAGACATATTTGAAAACGATGAAGCAATAGTCAATTTTATAGGATTACACGAAGAAATACCTTACAAAGATCATAAAGTTGTACTTACCATAGATCTTGACAACATGACCTACTTTTGGGATTCTATCCCAACCTCTAGTCACAAAAGTGAAAAATAAAATAAAAAAATTAAAGGTCTCTAGGTGAAACCAAAAGGAACATCTAGACCTAGAAAAACTAAAAAAGAAAGGACATATCCAAAATTGAAAACCTCTCTGAGGTTCCCAAGGATGGAGGGTTGGAATTACTTCCCATAAATCAAGAGAAATTTCCCATGCTAGTAGAGAAGTATATGGAAGTAAACACGGGCACTGATGAAAATTCTAAAATTGTCCACTTTGCAACATCTTTGGTAGAAACAAAACAACCAGAGTTTCATGCATTCTTCATAAAAAGACAAATCAAATTTTCTTAGTCTTTATGATGACATGCTTGGTTTGGATCTCAAGTTGGTTCTACATCACTTTCCATTGTTCCATGATGCTAAAACTAAGGAAAATGCATCCTCAAATTTCCCTACTAGTAAAGGGTAAGTTAAATAAGTTACTTGATGTTAGCTTCATTCAACCTATTGACTATGTAGAGTGGATTTCTAACCTAGTACTATTGACAAAGCCAATAGGAGGAATCCACATATGTACTATTTTTTGAGATTTAAACAAGGCATGTCCAAAAGATGACTTTCCCTTGCCAAATATCAATAGTATAGTGGACTTAAAATTAGGATACAAGATGTCCCCCATGGATGGTTTCTTGGGATACAATCAAATTAAGATAGCTTTTGAATACCAACAAAATAAAAATTTCACATTTGCTTGGGGAACATATTGCTAGAACATCATTCCTTTTGGATTGAAAAATGTAGAAGCAACATATCAACTAAAAATACTATGACAAACAATTATTACCTAAAACTCAGTTTTGAGATGAACAAACTAAGATAAAAATTAATTTTAAAATTTAACACTATACATGAACTTAGATTAAAATTGCACAAGGAAAGTTGATCCATACATTAATTATTTTAACAAATTTTATATGTTATTCAACTTTCTATGTGGTTATAAACCTAATATCTCCAAATCTTCAATATCAATAGCAAAGTTCTATGTATTCAAATCTTCCCTTCGCAACTAAAACCAATAATCATACCTATCAATTCCTTTGTTCACAATGAACTTAAATCCCCCAATAGCAATCTAGTGATTGAACCATGAATTACAAAATTTAGTCACAAGGGCTTCATTAAATCCATTCATTTCCTAAAAATAGGGGCAATCCCACCTATGTAAAGGATAGCCTTTCAATTTCCACCATTCAACTCATCACTATCCTAGCATAAGTCATGTAGTGAAGTAACATGAATGTATCAGGAATCATAATTAATCATCTTGATATCATCTATGTCTCTCAATCACTCCTTGTCTACCTCTCCATCCCTCTATATCCCTCTCTTTCTTTTCATTCTTCTCTATCCATCCCTTCTCTAGCTCATCACCTCTATATCTACTCCTTCCCTAGGTATCTCACTCCCTCCATGTCTACCTCTCCCTTCAACCCTTATTACTCCTCTCTCTCTTTTTTCTTGTCTCTCCCCTTCTCTCTCTCTTTCTTCCTCTCCCCCTCTTTATCTCCCCCTCCCTCCTCAAATCCCTATCTCTATCTCCCCCTCCCTCCTTAAACTTCCATCTCACCTCTCTCTCACCCTATAGGTCTCTCACCTATCTTTCCCTCTATCTCCTCTTTCCCTAGGTCTCTCACTTCATCCACATCTACCTCTCCCTCTATCTATTCTTACTCCTCTCTCTATTTGATGATGCATTCACATTG
>VDFB02356713.1:0-49270 GCA_007258455.2 Sequoia sempervirens | reverse complement strand
TAATGTCACACACCATGTCGATCTCTGGGATATCATATTCCGGTATTAAAATTTGTTCCACAAGGAACTCACATTCTATTTGATCGTTAGGCATCTCAATCAAGGAGCCAATAGTAGCCATTGCATCAATTGCTTTGTTATGTACCCTAGGAATTTGGTCAAATTGTATGAAGGTGAAATATTTCTTAAAGTCATCCACCATGCTTTTATAGGGTAACAATTTGTCATCTTTTGTTAGGAATTCATCATTAACTTGTTTAATGACCAACAATGAATCACCAAAGACTCTCAAGTGAGTTATGTGCCACTGCTTTGCAATTCAGAGGCATGTGAAGAGGGCTTTGTACTTTGCTATATTGTTGGTACACGGGAATGTTATCTTGAATGATTTTGGAATGTAGTCACCTTAAGGGGTAACCAACAGAATTCCTGCACCTAATCCATTATGAGTATATGAGCCGTCAAAATACAATATCCAAGTAGGTGATTTTGTAACTATGAAAACTTCTTCATTTGGAAATTCAATGACTAGAGGGTAAGCATCCACTAGTGGTGCCTCAGCCAACTGATCAGCTATGACTTGTCCCTTTATGGCTTTGTGATCCACGTACTCTATGTCAAATTCACTTAGGAGCATGACCCACTTAGCCATGCGACCAGTTAAAGTGGTTATGGATAACAAATACTTTAGTGGATCAATTTTTGCTATTAATTTGACCAGATGGCTGAGCATGTAATTGCAGAGTTTTGTGTACTGAAAACCACTACAAGGAAGGTTTTCTCCATGGGTGAATAATTTAATCCATAACCAACCAGTGTTCGACTGATGTAGTAGATTGCTCTTTCTTTTGAGGACTCATCATGTTGTGCCAATAATGCCCCCAGTGCAACTAAAGTGGAAGAGATGTAAAGCAAGAGGGGTTTCCCTGGAATTGGTGGCATTAAGATTGGTGGATGAGCTAAGTATTCCTTGATCTCATCGAAACCTATCTTACACTATTGGTTCCATCTAAAGGCAGAGTCTTTTTTCAAGAGATGGGTGAATGACTAACACTTATCTGCAAGTTGGGCTATGAACCGACAGATGGATTGCAGTTTGCCTTGGAGACTTCTTAATTGTTTCAGAGTGTGTGGGGGTGGCATATCCAAAATAGCTTTTACCTTGGTAGGGTCAACCTCAATGCCTCTTCGAGAGACTATGAAACCCAACAATTTCCCCGATGTAACACCAAAGACACACTTTTTCGGATTCAGTTATAGCTTGTAATGTTCTAGCCGCTCGAAGATCTTTTTTAGTATGGCAGGGTGCTCTGTTCTAGTTTTGGATTTTCCTAGAAATTCGTCAACATAATCTTCCACGATAATATGGATGAGGTCATGGAAGATGACAGTCATTTCCCTCTGATATGTTTCCCCTGCATTCTTGAGACCAAAGGGCATAACATTGTAGCAAAAAGTACCCCATGGTGTCGTAAAAGTAGTCTTGTGTTGATCTTCAGGTGCAATTCGGATTTGATTATAACTAGAGAAACAATCCATAAGGGACAACATCTCATGTCTTGTAGTAAGGTCGACCAACATGTCAATATTGGGCAACGGGAAGTCATCTTTTGGATAAGTTTTGTTGAGATCCCGGAAGTCTGTACAAATCCGAATGTCTCTATTTGGTTTGGCAATAGGCACTATGTTGGAGATCCAATCAAAATAGTCAATGGGTCTGATAAAACTGGCATCCAGTAATTTTTCTAACTCCTTGACCAATAATGCTACTTGTGGATGCATTTTTTGGAGCTTCTGTTTGACAGGCTTGGCATCTGGGTGAACATCCAGATGATGAACTACTAAAGCAGGGTCTAAGCCTGGCATGACATGAGTATGACCAAGCAAAGTTAATGATTCCATCTTGGAGCAGCTGAACAAAGACTGAATATTCTTGTTCTGATAGTGACTTGGCCACATAAGTGATCTTAGGGTTTTCAGTAGTACCCAGGTTAACTTCTTGAGTTTCTTCAATTAGGATGGATGAATGTGTGGATAATTGAGTTCCCACAAGGGGAGGATGAATGTCTCCATCTTCCAACGCCTCTTGGAGGTTTTCACTATCAGATGCATCATTTATTTTTACTTTTTCCAGGTCAGGAAGTGCCTCAGGGAGGTTCTCACTAGATAACCGTTTTTTATTTTTCTTGTTTTTATTCTTGTGACTAGAGTGTTCATCTTCCCCCAATCCCATTAGGTTGACATATGTATCCAGGGAGACCTTGGCAAGTGTGTGATCACATAGGTCCCAATCAATGAGTTTGGAATGGTGAAGAGAAAGGTTGATGGTACAGATGGATAAGTAGTCAAACATGGATGACAGGTCTGTGTGATCAACATCATCGTATGCATGTATGATGGATTCTTCCACAGGTATGTCTTCCAAGGGACCATTCTCCATAGTAACACTATTGGAGGTATTAGATGATGGTGCAGGGCCTTTCTATTTTTTGTCATATCTGAGGCCTATATTCCGTAGCAGCTTTGATACATCAATAGGTTGCAATCGTCCTTGTTCTTCCTTACCTAGGCCCCCGCCTTGGTAGTTATGCTTTTCTACAAACTTAGCTGACCAAGGGTATACTTCCTGGAAGTATTCTTTTAACAGAGGATTTGGTTGGGGTTCTCCACGGTATACCCACTGACTGATATCCTCTTCTGGTGCATCTATCTTTATACTAGGAGATCATAAAGTGGTTATGGGAATGTTTTTTGCACTGAAGGTGATATTCGTGTCTTCCTTTGGAGTATCCTAAGAAGGTTGGTCATACATGTGTGGTGACGGTGGCATGGTTTCCACATTTAGAGCGGTATGCATTTCATATTCACCACACCCCTTGTCAATGATCTGGACTTTGGTGACTGTAGGGTTATTGGTAGAAGATGGAGTGGTCGTTGTGGTGGATGATGGATTGGAGGATGATGACTGAGATGCCCCCATTTCGACCCTAGGACAATAATGTAAATGTGGAAATGATGCTTCTAGAGCACGGAAATATTCAAATGGTTGTGGGTTGGCATAAATGGTGATCTCTTGTCCATTAACCAGGAACTTTAGGCATTGATGGTACGTGGAGGGGACGGCTTGCATGGCGTGGAGCCATGGGCGGCCGAGGAGGAGATTATATGGTAAGTCCAGATCAAGGACATGACAAGTAGTGTGTTGAACTACAAGTCCAACTTGGATAGGAAGATTGATGATCCCTTCAGAATTTATTTCCGCATTATCATAGGATTTGATCATGTTGATTTGATTACTCAAATCCGCTTGAGTATACCCCACTTGTTTTATGAAATTCATAGTACATAGATTGAGGGCAGCGCCATTATCTACCAAGACCCTTTTTTATTTTATGACGGGCAACTAGGACTTCAATGTGCAAGGGACGATTGTGATTGACATTAATACTTGGCATGTCGTTTAGGCTGAAGTGTAGTTGGTAAGACAAAGCCAGGTGTCCTACTAAAGCTTGGAACTATGTGGGATCGATGTCGTTAGGTATGTGGGTTTCTTGTAAAGCTATGTTGAGTATTTCTTGATGTATGGGAGAAGACTTAAGCAGATCCAAGATTGAAATCTGGGCAAGGGTCTTCCCTAAGTGATCAAGAATGTTCTATTGAGAGTCTATAGGATTTTATGGGCAGATGTGGAGGCTATAGGGATAGTAATGCGGGACCTTCGGGTAGCAACAACACATTGGGGATCTTTAGCTTTAACATGTATCATAGACACTCGAGGTTCTACTTGCTCAATGTAGTGGACAATGCCATCATAATTGAGGGGTACATTTTTATAGCTTATATCATTTGTGTTGTTGTCTTGGGAATTGTTATTGGAGGTGCTTGCGCCTTGATTATGGTTAGGGAAGGCGTTTTGATATATCTATAATTGAGCATTGGATGATGAAGCTTGATTGGTGTCGACTTTGATATCTCCTCAATCAATAAGATCGTGGACATATAGTTTTTGAGGCCCTGACATTTATTCAAAGTGTGCCCTTTTATCTTATGGAATTCACAATATTCCTTCTCCCTGAACCAGGCTGCTTTGGGTTTGGATTCATCAAATGGTTTGGTGACAGGGTACGTGATTGGATAGTTGACTTGTAACAATTTATTAAAGATGACGCTCAAGGGTTCTCCTAATTGAGTATATTGGCGTTTTCCATTCCCTCGACTATTCTGGTTCGACTGTTGAGGAGAGTGAGATGCCCCCTGTGGCACAAATATGACATTAGGCACAGATGATTGTTGCCTCTGGGTTGTACTAGCCACCTGAACATGTTTAGTGTCAATGACACCATCATTCACTGCATTTTTTTTCTTGTTCCAAAAGCGTGACTTATCACTAGATGGCATGTCTTTGTCATAGTTATGTATCTTGATGTGTCCTTTGGCAATAAGCATACGTTCAAGGATGGGTCCTTTTTCTACTATTTTAGTGAAATTGGTAACACAATGCAACCTAAAATTGTGAGCCATGTCGGGATGTGAGTTATCCACAAAGAGGGTGACAATGTCTTTCTCTTTGAGAGGAGTTTTCATTCGGCTCGCTAGTGCTCACCACCTTTGAAGGTAGCTAGAAAAGGTTTCACCTTCACGTTGCTTCTCCTTAAGGAGGTCTAAAGTATTAGTGTCTTTTTCCAAATTGAAAGAAAAGTAAGAAACATTTTTTTTCTGAAAGATCCGCAAAGGATCTTACGTTCTAGACTCATGAACCATTCAAGGGCATTGCCTGTCAGGCTCTGTGGAAACAAATACAAGAGGTAGTTGTCGTTGTGCATAACTTCCTGACACTGGGAGTAAAACTCTTGCAAGTGCTCCTTAGGATATTTGTTTCCCTTGTATCTGTCAAACTTTGGCATCTCAAAGCGCTTTGGGAAGGGAAATAGTGAGATTAACGGATCAAACAGATAGGGACATATATCTTCAAATTTAAAGGATTATTTACCAGTCCTCGCTTGGAGATCTTTCAAAGCAGCTTTGATTTCCAACAGGTATGTGTTGACCAGTGACGTAGGCATTGAGACAGATGGGTTGGATGGATATGGGTGGTAGGATGACGAAGGATTCTATTGAGATAGTGTCTGAAGGTTGGCATATGGATTTTGATAGTGAGATGATGATATCCCTTGCGAGTATGTTGAGGTATTTTGTTGATATTGGAGTTGTTGTTGTGCGTTATAGTACATATTTGTTTGATAAGAATGCACGATCGAATGTTGAGGAACTTGAATGTGATATTGCGGATTGGTTTGTTGGTATTGAAGGTACTGCTGCGACTGTTGGGGGACCACATAGGGTGGTTGTTGCTAGAACTATTGTTGGTTATGATAGTAGTAATGCTAAGGATATTTTTTATGTGATGTTGACTGTTGTGTGGGCCGAGATGGGATGTTGTGTTGTGGTTGAGCTTGTGGATGTAAAATGGATGTGAGGAACAAGGATATGGTCTGGGCGAGAGGTTAGAATGGATTTCCTTGTGATTGGTATGTTGGTTGTTGTGAAGAAACCAAAACACTATGCAGGGGTTGTTTCTGATGAGGTGGTTGAGATAATGTAGAGGCGTTCTGTAAAGGAGGTTGTTGGGTACCAACCAGAACATTTTGTTGGGATGTACCTTGTGGAGGTAATTGAGGCGGTAGATTAGATTGAGGGGGTTATTGAGATGTATACAGAAGCGGTGGTAGATTTGTGACCCCAGGAGGTGGAGATGATGTGGTAAAAGGGTTTCCCCCAGCATTGACGAGAGGTTGAATCGAAAGGGGTGGTGCTATTAGCATTAATGGCGAAGGTTGTGGAATATTTTGTGGCATATCATAGGTGAAAGAATTATTGGGATCAGACACTTGAGGAGCCCCCATGACTAATATTTTGGCCTGTGGGGGATGGTTAACATGATAAAGAATGGCGTTGCCAAATTCAGGTTGATACCAACCTTCTACTAGAGGAACATTGGGGATGTATGGACCATCTGGTGCATTTTGTGAACCTTGGGGTATATTAGATGTGGAGCTCCTATATTTGGATAAGTCGACACTTGATGGAGGTTTGACACCCTTTTCAATTAGGTGGGCCAAGATTTCTTCTCCATGTTTTTTTAACAGGCGGTCAGTCATTTGCACATTGGTGGGATTACTGAAATGTTCCTCAAGCATGAGTTCGGGTTGATTGGCCATACTCTCTTCACCATGTGGTGAGTTGTTCTGATTTTCGGTGTTGGAGAGTGATGAAGTGCCATTATGAGGGTCTTGGGGGATGTTTACTCCATTGTTAGGATCTTGAGAGACATTTGCACCATTTGTAGGATTTGCATTGTTATTAAGATCTTGAGACATGTTCACTTGAGAATTTTGACCTTGTTGTTGTGCCATTTGCGTCTTAGCTTGTGACCTATTTTGAACGGGCATGCAAATGTGCTATGGGCGGATTAAAAAGATTCCCTTGATGCATGATTTGATTTTGATTGGATGAGATTGGATTTTGATTGGTTAAGATTGGATTTTGTTTAGATAGATTAGATCGGGTTTCGATTGTATTGTTAAGATAGATTGGATCAGGTTGGATGTGATTGGATCGATTAGATAAGTGGGTAAGTGTGATTGGTTTGATTGGATGATTGGATAAAATAGATTGAGTGATTGGATAGGTGTGATTGGATGATGGAAGAGGTGAGGGACCCAAAATCTAGTCAAAAAACATCACTCTTAGTGACCTAGAGCATTGATTGATCCAACGGATGATCACAACACCGAATCCACCTCAAGATAGAAATGGATTGATTTGGGCCGAGGATGATAACTCACGACACCAAATTCACCTCAAGATGGAAGTGAATTGACTTGGGTCAAAGTTAGTGATTGATATGAAGGATAACAATCAAATTCAAGCGCTAAGGTCAATTTGGGTAACAGCTTTTAACACGAGGTTAAGGTGATTTGATGATGAGTGGTGTTGATCTGATATGGCTTAGGTGATGCAAATGGTACGATTTTGGTGAATCAAGTTCACTAGGTGATGATATGGGCTTTCCAAACAAGTTACCAAAAAATTCAAAACGAGTGGGCGGATTGAGAGAATAAATGTATGGATGTTTGGGATGACTAATGAAGATTTTGGATGATTAGACAAAAATTTTGGAGGCTAAACAGAGGTTTGGAATGATAAAATGGTGGTTTAGAATGATCAAACGGGGGTTTTAGAGGTTTAGAATGACAAAACAGAGGTTTGGGATGATTAGATAAAGGTTTGGAATGATTAAATGACGGTTTAGAGGCTAAACGGAGTTAAACGGGGCAATTTTGACTGTTCAAGAGGGAAAATTTGCCCCACTGCAGCAAATAGGAGGGAAAATTCGCCCCATTGCAGTGAACAGGGACTTAGTTTTGATGAAAACGACTATGGAAAGGACTTAAAATGACAACAATAAGGCCAATTTTTCAAAAAGTTAACTAGTTTCTCACAAAAAGCACTTTCAAACAAGCACGATCCTACAATTAGTATTAAAGGTATGGCCAATAAAGGTCTTAATCTAGGATGCACAAGGTGTCTAGAGAGTCCTCGATATACTCTCGGTATGTGAGGCACAACCGTGAACACCATCCCATCACAAGCGTGAGTTACGAACCCCAACAAGATACTAAAGGGCTCGAACCAACTCTTCACATCTATCTAGGTATCACCCTAGCTTCGACTCTCCACCAATTATGATGCGACTGGATTGAGGTACAAATTTTGCTCTCCCCCCTTTGTATACCCCGTTGGTACGTGTGGTTGGGATTGTCCCTTGGGGTGATGAAATCCCCAAGCAGGTCCCACTAGAAAGAAGACACTAATCATTTCCAACTACTCCCCAGGCTCACACGAAGTCCAAGGGGAAAGTGAAAACAAACTAATGCCCCCTTTGGGTAACACCAAAAAGATAGACACAACAAACAATAGATATTACCTCCCCTAATTAAACCATGTTCCTAGATTAAGGAAAAAACACAATGATAGCTTTGGAAATCTATGTAAACATAAGGTCCTACAAGTAAATGTTAGTTGTTTTACCCTTTTTTCTTCACAAGAATATGCTACAAAATGTTAGCAAAAACTATCCTTGCAAAAAACAATGTTAGGGGTTAAGGTATAAAAACAACAAAAAGCTAGAGCAAAAACTAAGCTAAAACAGTCATTTTACCTCTCAAAATGTTATGTTTTGGGGCATATTCGCTCCTCTATAGTAACCAGAAGGGAAAATTCGCCCCTCTGCAGTGACCAAGAGGGAAAATTCGCCCCTCTATAGTGATCAAGAGGGCGTAGTCGCCTCTCTACAGTAACCAGGAGGGCATAGTCGCCCATTTGCAGTAACCAGGACAATGTAGTCACCCCTATGTAGTGAACCAGGAGGTCGTAGTCACCCCTCTATAGTGAACCAAAGGGCGTAGCAGCAAGAGGGCGCAATTGAACTATTGCAGCAGCAAGAGGGTGCAATTGAACGTCTACAACAAGAAGAGGGAACTGTTGAACTTTTGCAACAGCAAGAGGGCGCAGTCGCCTTTCTGCAATGAAATGTTAGCAAACAAAATTCAAACCAGGGCCTAGTCGCCCTTTTACAATAAAATGTTAGAAAACAAAGTTTAATCAAGGGCGTAGTCGCCCTTCTACAATAAAATAGAGGGCGTAATCGCCTTTCTGCAGTGAAATAGAGGGCATAATCGCCTTTCTGTAGTGGCCGGGAGGGCGTAGTCGCCCCACTGCAGTGAACCAGAGGGCATAGTTGCCCCTCTGTAGTGACTAGGAGGGCGTAGTCGCCCCTCTGTAGTGAACTAGAGGGTGTAGTCGCCCCTCTACAGTGAATCAAAGGGTGTAGTCGCCCCTCTGTAATGAACCAGAGGGTGTAGTCGCCCCTCTGCAGTGAATCAGAGGGTGTAGTCGCCCCTCTATAGTGAACTAGAGGGCGTAGTCGCCCCTCTACGACCTATTCCTGCAAATAATCTCAACAACAAATGTTAAATAGAGGAACCCACTTGTGAGTCCCACCGGGCATGCCAAAAATGTGATATCCTCCAGTTTTACCTATTCTAAACAACTAAAATGCTATGGAAAAACACAAAGAAACACCTCAAGATTAGCTTAATGAATTGTTAATACAAAGAGATAAAATGAAAAAGGATTACAAATGATTATACCTTCTCTTTATAGTTGAAACTCCTTGGTTGGCCTTGATTTTGGATTGCTTTGTATACTCCTTAGATGGCTATTGATGTAGCCAAATGTAAGATTAAGTAGATGGTGGGATGCAAATGCAAAATAGCTAAAATAGATCGCTAGATGAGAGAAAAATGAGTGCACAAAATGACAGCATAAGGTTGCTCAAATGACTAAGTGTTGAAAATGCCTTAGAGGAAGGGGTATTTATAGAGGAATTTGAATTCTCTAGAGAATTCAATTGTTGATATTTATCCAACAAGGCCAAGATGGAGGGCTAAGGTGAGTTGAGGACTCACAAGCCCTCACATTTTGACATGTGGAATGTGAAGTGGCTAAGGGTGAGATGGTGTGTAGGTGATGTGGAAGGAGAGTACATGATGTGGAGGAAGAACAAGTACCTTTCAAGTACCTTAGGGAATGAGAAGATTTCCTCAAAAAGGAACTTATTGGCCCCAAGTGGAAATGAAAGTGACATTCGAGGAATTTTGGAATTCCTCAAAAATTTCCATGGGAAATGAGAAAGTGGTTGGAAAAATAAATGTGAATTAAAAATTCACAATCTAATAGATAAGAGAGGGTCTCCAAAAAGGTGGGAATTGGTCACATGTGGATGAGGTGACAAATCAAATGTTCTAGAAGCCTTGGAAGAATAAAATGTGAATTAAAAATTCACATGGGGAGGAGAGAGACCTAGGATGAATAAAAGTGAATTAAAAATTCACATGGGAAAGAGGGTCAATGCTAAGAAGGGAAAATGAAAAGGTTGACTAAAAAGGGGTGCTAAAAGTGGCTAATGACTTTGATTAAGGTTATGCAAATATTTGATTAAGGTAATTAATGAGATATTAGAAGCAAGTGCCAAATGTAGGAGGATGTGACATTAATCCTTGATTAAAAGGTTGCACATCTTAATCATGAATTAATTAAAATAATCTAGATTAGAGAGGGATTATGGAGGATGTGACAAGAAGAGAGAAAAGAAGAATTTTAAATTGATTTTAATTCAAAAAAGGTTAAGATGACTAAATTAAATAAATTGATGTATTTGTTTAATTTAGAGAGGAAAATGGTGTAAGGTAAAGCATTTAATTGTTAAATTAAATACTTTAAGAACCTTAGGCGGGAAGTGTAATATTAATTAAATAAATTAATATCGGCATAATAGATGAATAAAGAGGTAAATTTGATCGTATGGGAGTGATCAAATTTGGATGTCTACACATATAACTCAACACCTTGACCAAAGACTCCAAGAATCCTCCATGGCTAACCAAGATGTCAACATCTCCATTCACATGAAGATAACCATCTCCTGACAATAAGACTAAAAGTGTCAAAGAGCTCTCAATACAACAACAAAATCCAAGATCTCCTTCATAACACCAATAACTACTGCAAAAGACCATCCATCACCAAGTGATGAATCTACATCACTATTAAAGCTCCCACTGAATCATGTTACTAAGCTCTCCATTGCATCATGATAACCATCTCTTAAATGAAGATCCTTTATGGCTCTAACACAATAAAATACTTTGCTTGTGATATCAACAACACAATAATAAGTAGAACCAAGATCTCCAAGCGAAGAAGATGCACAACATGCTACAAGTCCCAATAACTAAATATCCATATACTTAGCATCATCCATCCTCTCATCTCAATGCAACAGTCCAATGCACAAATGACTATAGATAAGGCCAACTAATAAAGTTTGCATCAACATTGAATCAATCATGTGGATATAAGTAGTCCACATCCAATTCATCCCACCATATAGCCAATGACTAGCTAATCCACAAACTACACAACTCGTAGATCCATAGCCAATGAAACATGCAAACTCATTATCACATCAATAACATGCAAAACTAAGATATCAAATAAGATAACATGTAGATTTCAAGACTCAAACACCATATCACCAACAAACCCAATTTTCCAAATAAATCCACAACTAAGCACCATAATTAAGAAACTAATCAAACATTCCCACAAATTTGGCATTGTTTTCTTCTAGAAAACTCCAAGAGTCTAAACACAATCTCTCCATAGATCTACAAACCATGATTTTTTATTGACATGTAAAACCTGCAAAATCATCTTCGTGTATATGTAGATCCACTTAATCTCGAGAAATAGATCACATATTTCATATGAAACAATGGAATTTCCCAGATCTACACACACAACTTTTTAGAAAAAAGAAAATTGCATACCCTTCAAAGGAAACAAGTTGTCCAAAAGCTTATAACATATGAAATATACCAACTTCACAACCCACAAATAACCAACATATACCAACTTTTCCTCACTAAGAAAGCTACAAACCTCCTCATACCATGCAAAAAGCATACATGCAAACCTACAACTATCTTACATCTAGAAATAACCCCAAATAATCATAATTTGAAAAATAGTTTATCTACAAATCTACAAAACTTGCCAGTGTTGATTAACCGTGTAAAACCTATAAAACCACCATGATTAGTAACACATGCAAATCCGTATATCCACTTATCATCTGGAAGACCCACAAGTCTGAAAAACAACAAAATAGTTATATTGGAATAATGTAATAACATGAACATGCATAATCATAAAATTTTTAATGGAAATTTCACAAAACCCTCATATCCAACCAACATGAAATTGAGATATGCGAGTATAAAAAAACAAAGGAAGAAGAGGTCCAAGAACTCTAGGCCCATTTGTAGGCCAACTCCACAACTACCATAATGTACAAGCATATAAAGGAGATAGGTTATTCCATAAGCTTTCATATCATTCAATAATCAACTCCATATCCTACATGCATGCAGGGCTAAAGAAAGTGTCTTCCAACACCAAGGACTAAAACCAAGCACCCAACATAAGCACATCAAACCATAGTCATGAAAACCCAAGTTTCTCCATATGATCAAGGAGCCAAGAACATACACCCAACATGAATGCTTTGTTGCACACAACCACATAATGTAAGAACACCACCATGCATGAGAGTTATAATATACCATCAAACAAGAGCTCCAAATCAATATCATATCAAATTTAACCACATGATCAACTCTATAAATCTCCAAATTCTCCATCCTCACAGTCAATGGTCTATTTACAAGCTTCTTGTAAACTACCCTAATTTGACAATCTATTTACAAGCAAAACTTTCAAGATTCCATACTTTTCACTCTCTCAAGGATTCAAATCTATGTTTTAATAAAAGTTGGCGAAATCATTGAAGAAAGATCCAATGAAGGGTTATCCAACCATGTAACTAAATGAACAATTACACAACTAAATTTAAAGAATCAACAATTTGATCTTAGTTATTCACAATCACAAACAAAATATAGTCTATTGCAAGGGTTTACAACATGAGGTCACAACAATCAAAACAATATGGGCACCACTATGGGAAAATTGTTGGAAATTGGTGTTCACGTAGGTGTTAGTAATTATGTAAATGTAGAAAGGTAATTACTATTGTAATAGTGAAGTTGTTAATAACAACTCACCAATATAGGTTTGATGGTTAGTCGTATATATTGTTAAAATAACAATATAGTTAGTGGTTAGTGTGTTATACCCGTGAATTGTATTCTGGGATATTTGTTATAACACCTCCCTATTAATATGGAGGTTGTTTAGGTTGTTTCCTATAAAATAGGATGTGAGAAATCCTATAAATATGTAATACATATTGAATTAAAATCAATGAAGAAGCACGTATTATTTTGAATTAAATTATTTGCAGCTTCCGTCTCTGGCCATATTTCTAATAAAAATTATAGAATTGCTTAGTGATATTACAACACAAATGATTTAATTATTGACTATGCAAAGCCAAAACAAAATTAAGCTAAGAACTAAAACTTGACTTCCTTCAAATGATCAAGAGGGATGTTTACATATCGACTTCTAGTCTTAGGGGTGATTTTTGTGCAAAACTTAATGCCTAGTATAATGTATAGTCAACCAAACATGTAGATGTGACTTTCTAGAATGAATGTGGGCAATGATGGATCAACAAATCTTACGGTTCATACCATAAGCTCTCTTAGGATCAAATAGGTCTAGAAATGTGTTCCTTTGTTGCCCCACACTTGAGAATGATGTCACAAGCTTCAAACAATGAAACTAGGTGTTATCCTATTATGCCTAGTAATAATTCTGAAATTGAAATATTCCTTTGCAATGATCAAAATCTCCTAAAACTTGAATGAGACAATTTTAGCTCTAGTAGATCATGTGTTTCAAACCACAAAATGAAACGTGCAACTAGAACTACGATGCCTTGATGATTGAAATTTTATTATAAACTTCTCAACAAAGTGAATAATTTTTTGAGTGATACAAGAATGTTCTTACACCTTGAGACGCTCTTACACCAAGGAGATTCCACAAACTTATTTTTAGTGGAGGCAACAAGGCCACCAAGCCATCAAATTTGATCGCATAAAGTCTATTGATAATCAAAGGAAGAAAAATGGCTCATCATGAAAGCTTGGTCAAAGGGATCAACAAAGAGTAGAGGGCCTTGATCTAGACAAACACTTATGATGAGAAGAGTGTTGTTGAATTTGCCTAAGAATAGAAACACATCAAAGTAAAGGAATCTATTTTGTAAAATATGAAAGAAAGGGGGCAATGTTGCAAGGTGATAGTTAATAGTGGTTACATTGACAATATTGTGTTGGTTGACATGGCAAAAATTGGGTTTGAAGGAAGGTTTCACCTAAATTTTGTAAGTTGTTTTGGTTGTAGAATCAACATCACATTATGGTGAAGGGAAATGCCTGGTGAGTTTAAACATCGACATATACAAGGATCAAGTAGTGTGTGACATCATATTCATGGATGTTTTCCATGGTCTCTTGGTGAGGCACCATGACAATTTAACAAAGTTGTATGTGATAGTCAAGCACACACCTATGACCTTGTCAAACATGACAAATAGTATGTGTTGAATCTTGTGATGAATCCAAAGGAAGAATTTGACGTAGATCTTTGAGTGGTGATGATCTCAAAGGAGATCGTAAGCAAGTGGGGGCATTAGTTATTAAAAGTACTATAGAGGAGGAAGTTAGTTAATACTACAAAAGAGGTTGCATCAAGAATTTGTAGGAAAACTAGAAAAGGTAGTGTAGATGAAATTTCCTTGGAAGATGATTAGTATGATTGAAAGGCTCAAGAAGTGATTAATGAGACTCGATGCAAAAGGTGTGAGACAAGTGAAGGATGCTTTGAGAAGGATAGTGGTGCAAAATGTTGGGGGCCAAAAATTTGTCCAAGAGCAAAGCCAAGGAAAGAAGAAATATGTTGAATACAATAGCTAAAACGGGGAAACAAACCATGCAACAATAAGCAATTTCTCAAAATAGCATCTAGATAACATCTAGTTAAGGTGTGATGCAAGGAGGGTGGCAGAAAATTTACATAATGTCAAAATGGGTTGTTTTATAAGAGCATGCTCACAATGGAAGGATTGGTGAAGCCACAAGCTAGAAACCAAAAGGTTTGAAAAGAGGAGATAAAAGCAACTAACTATGAGAACCAAGTGTATAAAGCACACTAAGACGTTACAAAAGAGGTAGTGTCAAGGAAGGGTCAAGGTAGAGGCAATTGTCGAAAGTTAAATAAATCATGTCACAATTGATGTTAAGTGTTGCCCAAAAAAATAGGCAAATGAAGTAGGGATTGGGTGAAACCTCTAAAGATGATGGTTGAACAATGGATATTGGGGCATATGAAGGGAGCAATTGCTTGTTATGCAACTCAAATTGAAGGTGTTTGGTAGAAATGCTAGTTGAAAGCATCAACATTCGTATAGGGAAGGAGTGGAAGTAGCAAGTTTGAGGACTCGATGAGCAAGAGTAGAGGTGAAGATGCAACAATGATATGGAACACCATAAGGAAAATCTTGAAAGAGATGATTCTTGAACTAAGGAACCAAGTTAGTGACAAGAAACATAATGGAAGGCAACTGACATTGAAGAAAATGGAAATGTCAAATGACAAGTCAAAAAGATTTGCAATAGTAAGTAGCATTGTTCATGAGTTATAGCAAAGAATCCCTATGATACTATTGAAAAGAGCAGTTGTGGTTGCTAGGAAGATTGTGGGTGAACATCTATTAGGTAACACTGGTCAACTTAGTGTGAAGGTGCAAATTGTTCAAAATATCAAGAGTAAGAGAAGACGAATGTCAATTGCTTCGTCCTTGGGAAACAAAGCTCTTGTGGGAAAAGGATAAGTCTCAAGAAGGCAGAATTTGAGGATATTGATTGGAGAAAATATGATGACAAATTTCCAAACTCAAAGGCACAGAGGGATCAACAAGAAGGAATAGCATGTGGTACAAATTTTAGAATCAACTGGTACAAGAAGCTTTTCAATCCTCAAGGGTATGGAGAAGTACAAAAAGGCCAAAATTTGAGAGGTTAGAACATACGACAACGCTAAGCCTTGGAGCTAGAAAAGGTGAAGGATAGAACCTTCTTCCATAGAACCTGTACAAGTGTTAACAGCATGCTTAGGTTGGAACAACAACTAACTATAATCATGTATCAACCAAAAAAACATTTCGCTTTATTTCCCTTGTGTGGATCTATTTTGTAGCCTTTGTTTGGGCGTTTGTAGTCAACATTTGTGATTAGTTATGTAGCATAGATGCATCTACAAGCAAAGAGATTATGTGGTGGCTTCCTCACTGCACTCATTCATAAAGGGTTCTTCCAACTCCTACTTTGGAAATGAATCTAAGTCATGCAGTCACAGCATGTTAGTGTTTCAATTTCAACTTCTATGTAAGACTTCTCCTATCATCATTTCATTGCTCAATCATTCAATTTGTTGCCCTTCAGTATTTTTGTCAAGGTTCATTCATGTGAATTGCATCATCAATTCCATTCAATTTTGTTCTTCAAATTTAAAATCTCCTAAGTATAGCTTTGTGCCAAGTGTTGGAGCAATTGATCACAACCAGCAATCTCACGTGTCGCAAATAATCTAGGCTTTGTTTTGATCTACATTGAGAGGATAAGTGAAAATTCCAATGGTTGTGCCAAATTGGGAAGATTCATTACAATCTTTGGAGTGTAACGGGTTCTATTTGGAAACCAAGATGTGTATAAGTGTGCATCGCTAGAAAATATTGTAATCGTATCTTGATCCTTTGTTCTATCTTTCAAGAAAATTATAAGAACTTGTTGTGATCAATTAAATTCATCCTTTGTACCATGTTGTAGGAATTTGTCCCTTGATTCTCAATAAAGATGTGTTCTATTCTTTTGTGTGATTTGAGTTGTGTGTAATTGAGCCAAGCTGCTTGGCTTGACCGTGTGTGTATATATATATGTGTGTGTGTGTGTGTGTGTGTGTGTGTGTGTGTGTGTGTGTGTGCATTAATGCTTCGTGGTGAGGTATTGTGTACCTCATAGAGGAGGCACACATTTAAAATTGGCATGGGATAAATGGAAAAACAATTACTTGATAGGTTATATATACATGCATAAATATCTATGTTACCGGGTTCGCCCCTGGGAAGCTCGGGTACGATTCGGGTTCGGTCCGAGTTCGAAATTCGGGTCCGGTTCGGGTCAAATACGCCCTAGGTTTGGTTTTTTGACTGTGGGTTCGACAGGGTTCGAAACCTTGACTGTGGGTTCAATCAGGGTTCGAAAACCTGACTGTGGGTTCGATCAGTGTGAAAATTTCTCTGTGTGGATGTCAAACATAAACCAACTTTGCAATTCTCAATTCTTGCATACTCGATCTTATGGATTTATTCCTTCCTAGCACATATTGTGAATATTTCTCATTTGGTGCAGAAGACAGATTCTTCTTTTTTGAACCACTGATAGCAAAGAGATTCACAATAAGACTTTAGCATTGGAACACTACTCCATACTTCTTTTGTCTAGACTATAAAGGATTGAAAATTCTTAATTTGATGCAATGATAGTCCTGAGATGAGAATTTATATAACCATGCCTATTTCAGTATTTTGAAACTTCACATCTAATACTGCATCAACAAGAACTTAAAAATTTTGTTCCAAACTTCCAAGGCAAGGACACCCAAAAAATCTCTCAGATTCTTCTACAATCTGCAAGAAAAAGGTTTTGGCTCTTTCACAATGTAAATAATTATGTAACACTGTTTTCTTGTTTGCCTTCCACACAAAAAAATGTTCACACTTTTCAGATTGATCGATGATCAATAATGGCTGATTGTAAACACTTGACATTTTTATGTTTGAACTTTAATTTATAATTTTATATCATGACATTCAAGTATCACTAATATTTTAATATTTGACTATGAAAGTGGTGGTGTATTTTTGCTATGTTATTTGACTATTAATATGGTGGTATATTCTGAACTTAATTACTGCTGCAAATATGTATATATTTCTGATTTTTATATGTTTTTGTATTACCGAACCCAAAACGAACCCAACCCCCAAAAAAAATTCCCGAACCGGCGAACCAGGTTCTCGAACCCGAACCCGAACCCAAAACCGAACCGGTAACTTAGATAAATATATACCTATATATGTATGTATGTGTGCAGGTGTGCGCATGCACGAGTGTGAGGGATTGTGTATATCATAGAGGATACACAAATTTGAATCTGGCAGGGGATAAGTGGAAAAACAGTTACCTTGTGGGTTTCTGCATAAGGGGTGTCATGCTAACTGGTGTTTCTTGGCAGTGACGTACAAGACCAGCTTTACCGCCAGCAATTAATTTTCCTTGAGGTGAATTTGTCATGGTGGTGAATTTTCCCGCAGTGAATTGTTGGCGGTGATTTTCCAGCAGTGAATTGCTGGCGGTGAATTTGCCTGATGCATATATATATATAATGAAAATGGATTTTGAAATGACACAAATACCACAGTTCATAGCTGTATACACACCTGTGCTGCCTACTATAGTGCTACTGATCGAGTGCCTGCTCAGCCAAATGCAAACTTATTGAATGTTTCGTTTATTAAGGTTACTGTTATGGCAGTTAAATATTAATGTATCTCTCTGTATCAGTAAAAACACTCCATGTTTGGTAACAGAAACTTACATGGTTCACTGCAAAGGAAGCAACACATACAAAGGGAAGCAATACAAACTAAAGTTATAACAAAGATTTAGCAACAGCTTCAGCATGATTAATTAATAATTACCAATTCTCACATTAATTTAGGCAATCTTCTGAATTTTTGTGCCAGTTGTATTAAAATGCTGAATTCTATGCGAGTCACAATTGGTATTGAGCTGCCTAAATTAATCATGCATTTGAACAAATTAAAGCACCACACTAATAATTCAATAGAAATATCGTGCTTGACACCATGTAGACCTATATAATACAAACCAAACATTAGTATTCTATTTCATGTATCTCTCTGGTTATGATACATTCCAAGTGAAACATACGAGAATAAAGTCTCATAAAATGAATATTTTGTGTAGGCTTGTGCCAATATGAAACAATTAAAATTGTAGAAATGAGATCTTTCCGAGAATTGGGCTGATGTACATAATTTATAATGTCTTGTCAATCAGTGCATCTGTTACAAATAGTGATAAAAGAAAATATCTGCCATCTCAAATTGTGGCTAACTCCCAGTAGTAAAGAAAGGAAAAATCCACAACCAAGAGCTCAGGGTGATGTTAATTCTACAAAAAATCACTGATTCCAACCAGTGGTAGTAATTTACAAATTATGAACTTGCAGTCTGCTCTGAGTTTTTTGTAATCTTTGCATAAATAAGCTTATCTAAAATAGCAGGTTCAAGAGGAATTGGGTCCAAACATCGTTCAGCAGCAGCAGCACAGACCTGTAACAAACAACACAAACTCTTTAAGGAATGCAAAGGACAAGATGTTATGTAACGCATGTTCAGCAAAAGAATGCACTGATGTGGCCATTTGCTTGAAGATGGCAAACGTGATGTTAGTAGCAGCTATTTTCTGAATGTAAGAAGTTGACCTCTAATGGGAGCATCAATTGCCAGTATTTTCTTTTTGGTTTATAAGAAGCCAGTAGAAACATGTAATATTTGGAAAATGGCACCCCGGTTTATATTCTGATGCAAGCAATAACAAATTAAATGCACAGCCCAAGACTGAGACAAGCCAGCGGACACATGCTAAATTTGGTAAATTGCACCCTGGTTTATATTCTGATGCAAGCATCGACAAATTAATGCACAACCCAAGACTAATATAAAGCCACTGGACACGTTAAATTTGGAAAATGGCATCCTGATTTATATTCTGATGCAAGCAATAACAGACTAAATTAAAAACCCAAGACTAATATGAAGCCAGTGGATACAAGCTAAATTTTGAAAAAGACATCCTCATTTATGTTTGGATGCAAGCAATAACAGATTAAATTCAAAAGCTAAGGAAAATACAAAGCTAGTGTCCCATGATAAATTTGAAAAATGACACCCTGGTTTATATTCTGATGCAAAGCAATAACAGATTAAATCAAAATGCACAGCCCAAGACTAATATAAATCACGTGGCAGGGTAAGAACTTCATTGAAGGTATCTGATAGCATACAAAGACAAAAGTGAATTGATTTATCTCTTCTCAATTGGAACTCTAATTGTATAAGTCTTCAAAACTTGAGTTTTTTAACAACTAAATTAAGCAATAACAAAAAACAAAGTGGTATCTCCCAGCTTCATCAGATCTTAAGTATCCCCTCAAAGATCAAAGAAAGGGCTATACGTGAGGTCATCGGGGAGAAGCACCTTCTCCACACCCATATTCACGATGCAACGTTGCTGGAGCTGTTCCTCTACAATGTAGTAAGAATGATGGGGAAGTTCACTGAGGCATGACAGTCACAAACAGATTTGTTGCTCCTCAATTCCGAGCGGCAGCAATCAGAGCCAATTCAACTCTAAGCAAAAATCTGGTGGCCAATCTTGTGGTAGATGTGATATGCATTGCAAATGCAAAGGTGGAATGAAGACATTAAACAAGCAATCACCCTATTGAGATATGGATTGGTCAGAAATAATATGGAGACTAATGCATTCTTTATGGCTCACCAAGAAAATCTTTTCACACCGGCACACAGATTGAAAGGCTGCAAGAGATGATTGATGGGTTATGCTTTCAAATTCATCACTAAGGTCATGAACGGTATTGTATGAATGAGCGACAATGTAAAATGTTTGACATTATTTTAATATAATGCAAGCTACCCCCATGGTAGCAATTTTCCATAAAAACACAAAAATCAAAGTGGTATATTCTATGTAAGCAGAGAATGGAGTGTCTCTTCCAATCAATTTACTAGAATGCAATATGAACCAAGAACAGTGTACCTCATCCAACAGAAAATCAATGATGGCTTCATCTTCAACGACTTCTTTTAATGGATCTCTCAAGAACTGTGTGTCTAATTGAATCTGCTGGAATCCACTTCTGCTGAATGTTTCAAGCCGCACATACTCTTGGAAGCTCTTTAAGCACATCTTTACTACGGTTGAAATTACTGATTCCTGTAAAGACATGACCATAAAATAGAGATTAATTTTTTTCAGTTGTATGGGAAATACTGTGTAAGAGATTGAATAAAATAATGTTTTTGCACCTGTGTGTACTCAAGTTTTGTAAAAATTTCAACTTTTTGTTTGAACAACTTTGCAACATGACTTTCCAACAAGCGGTTACGAGCACGTTGTGTGCTTAAACGGCTACTTCTATCATCTCGTATTCGATTGCTACGAGAGGAATTAGTACTCTCTGTACTATCAGAGCGTCGATGTTTCTGTGCAGATCCTCGAATTAGAACCTGTTCCACCTCTACTTCCATTGCTTTCAACTGGCATTGAGAGACATAAATGTATCAAAAGCTGAGAGGAGAATTATAAATAAAAAAAATTGAAATGTCTACTGGAGGAGCAATGAAGTTAAATGTGCTTTAAGCAGCATGCCATGTGTCTATGTATCTAAGCAATATTTTTTTCCTTGGATCATTTCAACATGTATGGTCCATAACACACAACTTAAGAAATAAGAAAAGTAGATTAATGTACTCTTACATCATGGCCTCAAAACAGATGATTATCAAGGCTGATCAGTCTAACACTAATCGCATGGAATGAAAAGAAAACTCGGGCATTAATTCAAACAATTCTTTACAAAAAGGAAACTCAAGATGTACCATATATTTGTCTTCAATTGGCATAACTTTCAACATTCCTCATGCATAATTTTGCTCAGAAATGTTATCAATGTGCAATGCAACATTCCCTCCACTCATAAGAGATCTTCCTCAGTTTTGGTCATTATATTGTACTGAAGATTACATAATGATATTGCTATAGAAGAAGAAATAGTTGTTCAACAAAGCTCAACCTACAGAGAATTTCTATATTTAGTTGTTACAGAAAATTCACTTCAAATTAGACCCCAATATTTCCTAAGAAATGTTCCTTAATAATGATATAGGGTAATAGTTTAAGCATGCACTTGACTCATCATTTTCAAGGTACGTGACTTGGTTACAAACAAAACAGAAAAAAATGATGCAGGAAGAAGAGAATACAAACATGCTATTAACTACCAGAGGCATATTCCACATGCTTGTGTCAATAAAACACAGTTATTCTCATTACCCAAAGGTCATGAAGGCACACTGCATAGATTTATTGTAATTATCAATGGAAGACCCACTTTTCTGCAATTGGACCCTAATAATACAAATATAAGCTTCAGTTCTTATATTTCATATCCCATAAGTCCCATAGGCCACCTGCACAGAAATCATAAATAACACATGCCACATTGTACAATAAAGTACCAAAATATAAGCATAGATGCAAAATTGGCTACTGAACTGGAACAACTGTAGTGCCTAACTTGAATCCTATATCGGTATCATAGGTAGATGAACTCTGGCAAGTGTTGTATGAACTTTAGCAGTCTCATGAGTATGTCGCTAATCTGGTCAATCTTAGATATTCCCCATAGGATCTATGTTTCTCAGCCTTAACCTGAAGTTGTGATTGAACATTCTATAATAGTGAATTAACATCACCCAAGCTAGTAGGATTTGAATGTGATGGGTCTTGCATCAGTTTGCCTCACACATGGATGGTAGTGGAAAGCCAAACTCAAATTATCTTTCCTTATCCAACTAATTATGCTTCTTGCAATGTATATGATCAACTAAAGTCCAGATATATCTGCAAAAAAGTACAATAGTTTTGGCTCAAAATTAACTTCCAAAATCTTCACAGCTTCAGTATTTCCCAACCACAGTTGTCTGATAAAATACATGCATTGCAAGTCAAGATCACATATAATTACAAAATAAACTGATAAATGTGTATTAGTTCATAATTACTAAAATAATATTGATGGATGAAAAGTTTTTAAAAACATCCAAACCTTGTTCATATGATCCAAAAATATTTAGCTAAAAGCTCTTAGTCAAGTAATTGAGAGATCAATCATGTTGTGAGAGAATTTTTAAGAAGAGTTAGATGGAAATAAGTGAAAAAGTGGTTGAATGTCGGTAGCTGACACTTTTGGCTTATACAAAACTGTCTAATGGTTTCACCTGCAGACAAGTTCATCATGATAAGAACAGAATGCAGCTGACCACTTCAGCCACTTTTAGATTCTTCACATATATGACAAAACAGCAGAGCTGAAGACTCTTCCAAGAAATTGGATCTGTTCTTCCATCTCTTTGCATGGGAGACATTCCATTTATCTCTTAGTCAACTTAAGTACCAATTATTTGACATAAATACACCCATAGGGATATGTGCTAGGGGAATCTTCCTTCGTGAAGCAGATTCATTGTGGTGTATATTTTTTCACAGCCTATAGTATAGGTTCTTATTTTCCTAGTGGATTAATTTATTTTTCCTTAGTCCCAGGATTTTCCTACATTTTTATTAAGCTTTCTCAGGTTAATAAAGTGAATTTTATTAATTAATAACTAGGAGATAAGGTGTTGAGATGGTGGAGCATTTACTATTTTTAGACCACTTGATGGTCACTCCCTATTGGTTGGATTTGCCACCTTCATCCTCTCCCTAGTTTATATAAACTCACTACCTAGCTTGTATTTTCATTCATATTCATTGTTGCATACTTTGGCATACATGTACATTGATGCATACTTTGGCATACATGTACATTGATGCATGCAATCATTATTCTACAACTTTGCTTTGAGCTTTGTTATCACCTGGAAAATGCACCTTGCCGAATCTTGAATCCAACTATCCTATGAAACATGGGATGACCTCTCGAGTTGTGGGACTCGCAAAACTTGAGGTCAACCTCCGATTAAAGGCGGCTTCCCCTTGGTAAATCACCTAAAAACTAACTCTAACTAAAAAACCTTGTTGGGAAAAGAGATGAGAAAGATCTGACAATCTAAATCTTAAACAAAAAATGAAGATCATACACCAAATATAGTAGAGATGAGAAAGATCTGGCAATCTAAATTTAAAACAAAAAATGAAGGTGATACACCAAATATAGCAGATTTCTACTTCGTTTCAGCAACACAACTTATGAATCTCAATCTAAAGCTTCACACAATAATTTGCAACAATAATTCAGAGGTAAATTTAGAACAACAACAATCAATGTGTCACAAAACTCACAATAATACCTACTTTTCTTTCATACACAAAGAAAATTGAAACAAATATAGGCAAACATACTGATCTTTGATTCACTTAAGGCCGCTACAATGACTGTTTTCTGGAAAAACAGTAAAATATTACATCACAAGCATACAATCAATCATTATTTCAAAGTGAAACAAGGTTGGAGATGCAATCAATGAAGAAAATTACAGAAGTAAAGACCTGATTTTGATTGAAAAGATTAAAGGATTGAACGTCACTTTGTCACAATAAAATTTTCCAATGCTTTTTAACAAACATAGGCCTCTTATTTATAGATTTTGAGAGCCTAAATTCAAAAAGTCATGTTGACTTTAGATATTTTTCTATGAGTTGTCATCCTTATCCTTTGTGGATAAGATTTACCCTTTTTCTTTTTGAGTTGTCAATCTTATTCTCTGTGGATAAGATATTTGTAATCCTTACCCTCTTTATTGTCATCCTTGTCCTCTGTAGATAAGATATTTGTAATCCTTATCCTTTGTGGATAAGATATTTTGTAATCCTTATTCTCTATGGATAAGATATTTTGCAATCCTTATCCTTTGACTTTGACTTTCTTGAAGTTAGTGAACTCTTTTATTATTTTTCCATGCTTTGCTGATTTCATAGAAAATATTTTCTCTCTCCTCTCTCTTCTCTCTTTTTTTGCTTTGTTCTGATTTTTCAAAAAATCAGGTAACAAGCTCCTAATGCAATATTGTGTCATCTTGACATTTGCACATCTCTTGAATTCGCAGGTCTGTAATTGTGTTCTTTCATTTATAGTTTTATAGCTTATCTCTCATAGAAAGATTTTGGTTGTTCATTTGTTTTAGATTTCTAGCAAGGATTAGAACTTTGGGTTTGAGAGTTTGAGTACTTGGATTTCTAATTAAGAGATTGGAGTTCTTTTGTATGATCTTGTAAATACTTGTATGCTCTTCTCTTATGTTTCAATACGATCTGGAGAATCAAAAAGGAATTATGAAGATTTGTTAATCCTATATTTTCATATGTGTTTTTGGTTAGTGATTGCAACTATTCTAGCTAGTGGTAGCATTTTTAACTATTCCATTGTGTTTGAGAGGTTCGAGAAAGATAAATTTTCCTTTTATTTCACTCAATTTGGCCACCGTATGACACAGTAGCAAACAAGGGTTTGAAGCTCAAATTTAGCAAACAACTTTTTACTGGAGCAATTTTGGCCCAAACGGACCTTGCCATTGAGCTCAAAAGGTCAAACAGATGATTTTTGTTTTTTAAATTTGCCTATATTTGGTACCAAGAGCTTCTGAGGGAAATTTTTTTGCAAGGTCATACAGTCCTCCCTACCCAGTCTATAGGCAGACAAAAGAAAAAACAATTAAAAATATATATTGCACTTAGTGCATATAAGAAAATATGGGCAGAGAAAATTTTGCACACAATAATGATCTACTGCTTCAATTCACTTTACATATTTATAGGATTCTTAAATCCTATTATTTAGGAAACAACATAAACGCCATCCTAAATATATTGAGTTGTTTTAACAACTCAATTACAAACAAACACTCTTGCCACTAAGAAACTCTAACAAATAACTATTCTCACATCCGTAATAATTATGTGAGTTGTGATAATTAACTTATGCGAACACTAACATTTAATTTCCCATCATTCCCCCCCTTAGTGTGAACATGGTAAGAACTCACACCCTACATCTGTAGTAGGCCCAACTCTTGTGGGTCATGATCTTGATTCAAAACAAAAGGCACCTTCCATCAACCTTTCATGGTTTTCACACAGGTTTACCACAAACTTGGACATGAACAAGAACCCATCAACTGTCCACCTCATGTGGTTTTCTGGATCCTCCCACAAACCCTTTCAAGATCCATGAACTGACTTACTCTAGTGCTTTTGTTCACCTCTATGCTTGTACATCAAGGAAATACATATCATGAATATGAAAAACTCACACTGGAAAAGTTTTCACATTACATTCCATAAGAACATAGTGTTGTTTATTGTAGTCACTGTTATTGATCACTAACACTTGATCTCGAACAACATAGACAACTGCCATTGCCACTAGAAGTTGCCTTTGACTTTAGCCATTTATTCACACAACCAGGAACACTGAAAAGCAAATCATATCATGTTGCATACTACTGTTCGGATCTTGTTGTCTAGATCTTGCTGCACATGAAAACAATTGCCAGTGAACATATTAACTGACTGATCATCTTCTAATGAAGTACGACAGTTAGAAGACCTTTGTAGTCATCTTCTCTCCAATACGATTGTTTTTCCAGCATTCACACACCACACTAAAAAGCTGAAAAAAAAATAAAACATTGCATATTTATTTGTCACCATATCATGCATGCGGCCTCGTCATTGGTGACTGACGAGAGGTCGATAATTTACCTCCTTCCTCCGTTGCCTCCATCCTCCATTAAAATTGCTACTTAGCAAATTTGTCTTTTGAGGTTCATTTCATCAGTTGTGAGGAAAGAATATATTCTCCCCCCTTGATGTGAACTTCTTACAAAGAGTGTCGGGTACCACCGATCATGCACTCTAATTACAACTGAGATAATTTTTATAATTTTTGACTCTTTTAAATTTTGACAAACTACTTTTGTTGTAGTATCGATGTTAGCGTCTAAGAATGATTGCATGAATATCATTCGAGAGTATTCCCTCCAAGCAAACGAAAAATGGGCCCGAACAGAACATCTAGTCATGTAGGTTCAATATAGGGGGTCGAATTTGAAGGTTAAGATTGGCATAGAGGCCAAAATTATGGGCCAAACAAGCACAGAGGCGCATATAATGTAAAGCCAGATGCTAAAGAGCAAACGCCACCCTGAAACAACAAGCACTTCCAAAGAATGCCTTCCAACCAAAAATTTCAATGAAGACTTCCCTTTGACAATGAGCAAGCAGATTGAGATCCTTTTGCAGTTGTTGACTGAACAGAGGCAACAAATATAAATGAAGACCTCGAACTTGAATTATCTTCAAACAAAGACCATTCTATGGTGGTTTGGAACGGAGTGTTGGCCAAGAAAAAAATGGCGGTAGATGTGACCAAAGAGGCCCGAGAGGGGCTGAACAAGGTCAAAATGCTAAGCAAGGTCTGAGACAGCCGGATCTGAGCTAAGGGGCCGAACAAGGCCGAGTCTAATAGAATTGTGTGCAAGGCACCCGATCTAGCCAATGATGGGCCGATGAGCCCCAAAAAAAAAGTTGTGGAGGTCCGAAAAGACAAACCGAAGATGTGCTAATGTTGGAACCAATGTTGAACCAATGTGAACCCACAATTCTACAAGATGCCCAATCCAAGCAGACGAGCGCGCTGATGATAGATACGAACCCGAGCCAATCAATAAAATGAAATATGCCAACCAAATTTTTCTTTGAAATTTCATAACACAAACATCAATCCGCCAAGAGATTAGCGTTAGCTTCCAAAAAAGATGATTAATTTAAAGAACTCAATGCCAAGAATGTTCACCAAGATCCTTCAGAAGGCGAGGTGATAGCATATGGCAGAGTAAGCAACTAAAACTGAAAATGAAACTCAA
This sequence comes from Sequoia sempervirens, assembly GCA_007258455.2. NCBI lineage: Eukaryota > Viridiplantae > Streptophyta > Pinopsida > Cupressales > Cupressaceae > Sequoia > Sequoia sempervirens. Next base: position 21,801 of record VDFB02356713.1, on the reverse strand, counting down.
CTGAAAAGCTAATAGGCAGTGAACCAACCATGAACAGTCCGCACTACCACTTATTCAGTGGAGGGGAATAAACAATACAATGCAAAGTAATTCATCCGCTTAGCGAGCATCCATTCCACGGTGGGGATTCGCCACTTACAAAAGTGTTATCCTAAATTTTTAACTCGTTTTAAAATTTAGGTAACCAATCAAAAAGAAAATTTAAAACTTGAGATTTTTCTTCTCTAAGGCACGTATTACGAGGTGCAAAGAGTGGCAAATCTCTGTTTTAGGTTGATTAACCTTTGGGTTACTCTTTTTCCTCTTTACGTTTCCGTTTTCGTCGATTTCTGAGTTGTTTTTGGTGTCTTTTTCATCAATTTCGGGTTTTCAGAGCAACTCAGCAAATAGGGAAATTTAGACTCCAAAAGCAAAATTGCTAAAGTTTCTCAAAAACCCGAAATTGCTTAAGTTATCAAAAAACCCGATTTTGCTTTAATGACTTGAAAAGTTCGAATTTTTCATAAGTGTTCATTTTTGTCAAAATAAAAATTGTCAAGTCATCTAAAAAGTGCGAATTTGCTTAAGGCAAAATTGTTATTTGATCTTGAAAACCCGATTTTGTTAAAAAAAGCATGTGAAACTTCAAAAAAAAACCCGATTCATGTTTTTGATGACATTTTGCATTGCAAGAACTTCTGAAAAGTCCGACTTCTTTCAGATTCGAGCTGGTTGAATTCTTCTTTGCATTTACTTCCTCATTTTATGGAGATTTGGTCGACCTTAATGCTTCAAATTCAGACTTTCACCAGTAAATAGCCGAGTTTCTGTCTTTTTTCAACGCGCCTAGGGTTTATTTCTTCATTGTTTTGCAGTTCGAACTCTTCTTCAGGTATGTTACGCCTTTCTTCATCTTGCTTTTAGCATTTTGCTGTTATTTCTGGCTTTGTTGTAAACGTCATTGTCTTCTGTATATGCGTTTTACATTTTTATGACTGTTACAAAACGCGTTTTTTATTTTTATGCATTTTTCCTTCTATTTTTCGCTTTTATCATGGTTATTTTTGTATATTTGTTGGTATTTTTGTTAGTTTTATCAAAACGCGTTTTTCTTACTGGTTTTCATTATCTTAAATGCGTTTCTTTATCTGAAAAGTCCGCCTTCACATAAAAACGCGTTTTTATAATACGCATTCGTATCATATCTCCTCCATTTCCCTTCATCTCATTTGCTATTTCATTTGCCTTACATATACTCCATGTTTTCGTCATGAATCCTATGCATAACACATATATTCCATCTAAATTCGCCTTTTATTACCAAAACGAGTTTTTCATTATTTTGCTGTTTCAAGCAATAATGTTTTAAATTCATTCCATTCTCATATGTCCTTCATCCCACACGCCCTCTCCTCCATTTCACTAAAATTTTGCCTTTCATTTCATTTCATATACCTCCATACTTCATATATAACGCGTTTTTCATTTTTAAAAATGCTGCCTTATGATGAAAACGTATTTTTCATTTTACCATCCATTTCCAGCAATAAACTATCATATACCATATTCGTTTCTACCATTTTCATCCATTCACCTCAAAATATCCATTATCATTTTCCAAAATAAATAATTCACTTTGTCTCTCATTTCGGATTTTTAGCTCAAAAATACAATTTCGGGATTTACAGCTGAAATAACAATTTTTAAAAAATTGCAAGGTTGAGAAATTGTTAAACTTCTGAAAAATCCCGATTGCCTTTGTGAAAATTGTCAAAGCTCTTTAAAATCCCGAAATTGCAAAAAGCAGAAATTGTTAAAGTGTCAAAAAGTTCCGAAATTGCCGAAGTCATTCAAAAACCCGAATTGCCTTAAAAAAACACAAAAGTTGACCTTTTTGGACGAAATTCCAAATCCAAGCCAAGATCTCTTTATCTTGCTGTTTCAAGAAGAGACATGCTGTTTTTGACTGCCACCATTCCATTCATTTCGATTTCATTTTCATTTGCCTTCCATCTTTCTTCCAAAGTCCATTTCATTGTTCTAGGGTTTGAGTTTCGCCATGTCCACTCACGTTGATGCTGATGATGTTCTGACCTTATGGGGTTTTCACCGCAGTCTTGCAGATTCCTGTTCAATGACAGACGAGCCAACTTCTCCAGCAGGCAAAAAGATGAAGTATAAATTCGACAAATATCAGAATGAGATTTCTCCGTCTCGCGTCGTTTCAAATATCGACGAGATCAAAGACACAGAAATCGGGCATGTTGATATGTCCGAATTTCTTGAAAGAGCTGAGAAATCCACTTCTTCTGATATGCAAAAATTGCTGAGGAGTCATATTCATTTGGTGGCTTCTTTTCCTGTTGCTGCCCTTGAACCAGAATTCGTCCTTGCATGTGCAGCACGCTTTGATAGACAATCCAGAACAATCAAGGATGATGATGGTAACGTAGTTATCAGACTTGATGCTGAAACAATCAATAGAGTTTTCAGAGTACCTGATGCAACTACTTATTCAGAGATTTCATTGAAGAGTGCTCACAGACATTTTGAGCAGAAAAAGAGTGATTGTATTAAACATATCAACTCTAAATGGCTTCTAAAAACACGACCTTGTGCAACCCGTATGCCCAAGTTGTATCAGTCTGATTTTATAGAAGAAATTAACGATATGATCACTCTTCTGAGTAGAATTGCAGGGTTGAAAGTTTCTAATGTGTTTGAAAACTGGATGTATAAGTTCATAGTGGTTGTTAGAAAAGCACAACACCCAATATTCTGGGGAGAAATAATTAGTGACTGTTTGTGTGAACAACTTGCACAGGTTCCTACCACCCTTACCTTCTATATGAATTCATATTTGGTTTATATAGCAGCTTCCTTGAGGCATTTTCCAGGCCTATCTCCTGAAGGTGACAGATCGTTGGTGCTTGTATGGAAATATTATGATCAGCTGACTTTCATTCCAAGTCGAGCGCATTATAGAAGGGTTCAAGATGCCTTCTATGGTTATTTTATGTGTTTGTTTGACAAAGAGTTGGTAAATAACAGGGTATCTGAGGCAGCTTGGAATAAGGTAAATCAATATGGCTGCTTGTTTCTTCAATTTCCTACATTCACTTATATGAGAGTTGGATGCTTTGAAGACCAACCTTATATGCTTCCAAGATATCCGACTGATAAGATCATTCTGATGGAGCTGGGAAGGCAGTTAATGGCAGTTCATTCACGTCAAGCTATACAACACAAGTCTGGAATTGGTATTTCTTCACATAATCCATTGGTAATCGGCAGGTATTCTTTGACAACTTCTTCAAGAGCCAAAGCAATGGAAACTGAACTTCAGGAGATAACATTGAAGAGATTCCAAGCTAGGGTGGATTTTGATTACAGGAGGATGAAGGATAAAATAAAAAGAGCCTCCTTCACTCATGTTCACCGCATTGAAGACGTTTGGGCAGACCTCCGGACAGAAAAGGATATATACAAAATGGATTATTGCAGGCTAACTTTGGAGCAAATTATTGACCTGAATCTGACTTTAATTCCAGAAGGAGTAATTGATGATAAGCAGATTTTGGATCCTGAGTACGAAGAACAGGGAGTTGCTAATGCTCCCATTCCTGCAATTCAATGGTCTCAAAAGGAATCCGTCTCTATCTTTGATAGATTTCAATCAGTCTTGGCGAACACCAACTCTTGGCTCAAAAGCATAGGTGTCAAGACTATCAAAATCAAAGTTAGAGCTGAAGATGACCCAGCTGGTCCTAGAGGATTGAAATCAGAAATCAGGGAACAATCAAAAGAAGGAGCTTCCTCTTCAAGTACCATAATCAAGCTGAAAGTAAGCAGAGCTCTAGAACAACCATTGGATAGGGAAAAACTAAAGGGTAAGGAAGTCAACGAAATGCAGATTCAGGTATTAGATCAGCAAGAAGAAGGCGAGGTTCATGAGACCTCTACCATTCTAAGTGAGATAATTCCTCACGTTGAAGCTCTGATACCAGAATCAGTCATATCTCCTATGTCCCCTATCGACAGTGATGTTGATTCCTTTTCCACCGTTTTTGTTCCTTCTATTCCACCACAAGAGACTTGTCATCAGTCTTCATCAGTAACGGATACTCCCATGATGAACTTGCCTAGTAACTTCAAGAGTATTTTTGATATCAATCCAATCTTTTCAGCCATGTCAGAAACAACTCTTCCAGAAATTGATACGTCTGTAACAAACTTTGATTGTTTCATGGCCAATCCTAGTTGTAATTTGTCTTCTGCACAAAACATAGTTGCTGTACAAACCGAGGCACCTCCGAGAATATCTGTTGTATCACAAACTGAGGCTATTTCTACGGAGACTGCAGTTGCCATTTCAGATGTGACAACTTTGGATCTTCCTCCATGGTTGAATTCAATTGCTCCCAAAAGAAAGAAACAGGCAGTGTCTCCTGATATTTTTGATTTCCGAAAATTGAAGAAATCAAAACCAGTGATTGCAAAGAAAGCTAAAACAGTCTCACAAGTTTTTGTTGACAGCAATAGAATGAAATACGCTGAGATTGCAGAGCCCTTAGTTGATAAACCACATGAAGAAATGCAGGTATCTGATTACAAATTCACAAGAGTCGAATTGGGCAAGCAGACTCATGCTAATATGATGCAGGATGCTCAGAGTTCAGTGACAATTCTGACACAAAGCTATAATGAACTCTTAGCTAAAAAGGAAAAGCTCAAAGAAGACAATGCTCAGCTGGTTTCAGTCATTCAAAGGATTACAGGATCATCAGAGGAGGTGATTCTCTATCTACAGCTCCTCCAAATGAATCAGTTAGACAATTAGAAAGAATTGCACAAAAGGCTAAAGGCAATTGATTCATGGATAACTCAGTTGATTGAGAAAAGCATTCCAATGATTGAGAAGACGTTGCAAGTTCTCAAGAATGTCAGAATAGCAAAGATAAAGCTGAATCAAACTTTGGAAGTCTTCAAGCAGAGTTTGGAATCACTTGAGAAGGATTTAAAAATCTGGCATGAGATAGATCAAGTTAAGTTACAAATTCTATGCAGCAATTCAATCTTGCCAAACAGAGAGAAGTACATAGAATTTGAAGAACTTATGACAAATAGATCATTAGTCATTCAAGATCTTATCAAAGATATCCAGGCCACTTTAGAAATGAATGATGAAGTTCAGCAGGATATTCTTTCAAGTTTTGAAAAGATCTCTTGTACGGTTTTGAATCAAGAAGATGAATTACTTGAAGCTAATTCAGTTACTTCAGAAATGGCAGCCAGTCTTCGTCAACAAATGGAATCAGAGCAGTTTTCTATGGATTCGATTCAAAAGCTTATCAATCATCAAACAATCCTTGAGAAAATGCAAACTAGTTATGAAGAGCATAGACTAGCAACTATCAGGTACTTTGATGTAATTTTGAAGACAGTTGCAGTGGCCAAGAACACGTTGGGTCCAGATCCAAATGAGTTGCAGACCATCATCAGCAAATTCTTATCTTTCAAAGATAGGAATGAAACTAATTAAAGTTTTAGATTGTTTTATGTAATTTTACTTTCGACAATATATATGAAAAAACAAATTTTGCAATTGCAAGTGTTATTTCCTTGCAATTTTCGAAAATGTAATTACATGTAAAATCTTACAAGACAAATCACAATTTGGATTGTAATTTTGAATAAGTCAATCGCAATTAGTTATCGGTTGAGAGATTTTCTCAAGTTTGTTGAGATCCTCCCACCTTTTTCTCCAGACCTTCCTATAAATACTTGAGGGGTCTATTGTAATCTTTATCTTTTTAGCAAGCAAGAAAACTCTGCAGAATTTTGTACTCATAAAGTCTTTGAACTTTATAGTGGAATATTGTGAATTTTCAAGTGATATCAAGAAGCTGGAATTTCAGACTTTGAGCTGAATTCTTGTTTTGCATCCTAAATGTTTTTGTGTCATTTTGGATCATCATTATTTTGTGATTACTTGAAAATTGTTGAACATTGCTGAAGAGAGATTCGATTTAAATATCTGCAGACTTTGTGCTGTAAATGTGAGAATTGAATTCATAGTTAGTGTTAGAAATAGAGAAGAATTATAAGTGTTTGTGCTCATAGTATTTCTCATCTAGGATAGTTAAAAGATACATTATAATTACAGTCTTTGAGCTGTTTTATGTTGTACTTTTTCATCAAGTAATCGTTCTGAAAAAGGTTGATAGGATTTCATTCTTCAAGACTTTGTGCTTATCGAATTGTTTTCCCGTCCCGGAGGAAATAACGGAAGTCTTTGTGCTTTCAGGAAACTTTATTTCCTTTCTCTTTATTTCACTGCACAACTGTTGTAATAAGTTTTAGTAACATTTACTGTTTCTTTTCTATGAAGAGAGAAGAACATAATCTTTCCTGAAACAAGAGGAACGATTGCTGTCCTACCCATATCAATTTTATTTTGTTAAAAGGGGGAGCCTTCCATTAATTAGGAGAGTTCAAACTCACGTGCTGTGGTTGAAATCACCATTTTGTACGCTTTCACAAGAATACAAAATTTCCAACCAACAAAAAGTGGGTGATTGAAAGAAGATACAATATTAGATTTTTCCACACTGGCGGTAAACCATCCAGGGGTTAAAGCGTTTGCAAATAATTCACAAGTAAATGCAGCATATAAAATGACTGGATTGGTACTACTAAATCACAGCCTTACAATGTAACAAATCTGCAATTTACAAGTGTTACAATAATAGAATCAATGCAAACATTTGAAGAATGATTATTTCGGTATTTAACCTTCTCAATCACCAAAATGTAAGCCAAAATCTGAATGATTAGCAATCTGATATAAATAAACAACAGATTGAAATTGTTAACCAGCAAACTGCATCACACCCAAAATGCTCAAACTCTCCAAAGATACCTCCAAAAGACCTAAGATGAATTGCAAAAGTATTCTACGATGTTGGTGCCCAATTTCCAACTCACAAACTGCATCAAAAGCTCATTAAACAATTATGCACAAATTCCAAGGCAACCTCAGCATGGTACGGCCTCCAAGAGGGGCGATTTTCACTTTAAAAATCAGAAACTTCAAATTAAAATCTGCAAACTCCTAGGATGAGTCGCCTCTGGCATAGAATCAATATGAGCAATTACCCAAAACCAAAATAAAATCATATGAAGAGTTGTATATAAAAACCTCCTTCAGCCATGAAATAAACAGCAAACACAAACTGGAAATTATTACCAAATTCTTCAACTTTGAAGCTCAATATGTACTTTTGGATGAAGTACACTCTCAATCAACCTTCTAGGGAACCATAGTTTCAGGCCCGAAGAATGTAGTAAAAATTGCTAAGCTTCCCCTTAGCCAGGTTCTGAAATCAATTCAGCAGCATAACTTTACAATATTTTCCAAAAATGAGAATGAATGAGCAAGGCCTCAATAAATAAGCTTCAAATGGCAAATGAAACACTCTAAATTCCAAGAAGTCGAATCACTTCAACTTCCAAAAGGGATTCCACTTCAACCATTCACTTTATTTTGAAATAATAAAATATTATGCATCTTCCCTTTTTGGCGTCCATTTCAAAATTCAACAATAAAACATTTCTTAAATCATTAAATGCTCAACTTGACCCCTTAATGTCCCCTCTTTAAAACAACTTGAAGTCATCAAGCCTAGGCGTGGGGTACAACTTAAAAACATGAAATTGACTAAGTATAAAACTCAGTCCAAGGAGATAACCAAAACCAATGCAAATACGGAAACTGATGGATTGCCAAAAATAGCATGATGACCTAAGCTGAACTGTTGATGATGCCACTGCCAAAATTAGACTTACTAAAAATAGCCAATGCCAAAAGTAGTAAGTTCACCTCAAAACCAACAAAAAATTGAACTGAGCTGGAAGCAAGACTTATTGAAAGTGGAAACCCTAAATTTGCACATCTGAGTAGCCTACGGATTTCCGGAAATAGGCTAAATCCAAAAGAAGAGCGTAGGGCTAAATTGGGGACATTACATAAAATAGCCAAGCCAAGAGAATATACTCAGGCCTGTCAGGATGCCAATGCGGGAAGCCCTTCAAACCACCTCAACCAAATAGATGATCTGGTAGAAGATTAGAACAGACCAGTTTGATGTATGCGGTCAAATTCAAATAGATCTCCACCGATGAAGATGTATAGCGCTTGCACCACACAAAGCACTGCTTTCTAAACAGTATCCTAACCACCAATAAGTCCGCTTGGCTTAAATCTTGAATATGGCTGCACAAATGGTATATTGGACGATTTTGATAAAATGGCATCAATTACTCTTCATCTCTACATAGTAATTTTTGCAATCTTGTAACACAAAAACAATAAACTTCACACATCTACATGACTCTAATCCTACAGCTAGAAGAATTAAATTGATCTCATGTTCCAACCCCTCTCATGAGAGAGTAAAGGTTGCCCATGCTCTGATACCATATAAGAAAATATGGGCAGAGAAACTTTTGCACACAATAATGATCTACTGCTTCAATTCACTTTACATATTTATAGGATTCTTAAATCCTATTATTTAGGAAACAACATAAACATCATCCCTAAATATATTGAGTTGTTTTAACAACTCAATTACAAACAAACACTCCTGCCACTAACAAATTCTAACAAATAACTATTCTCACATCCGTAATAGTTATGTGAGTTGCGATAACAACTCACATTATTAACTTATGTGAACACTAACATTTATTTTCCCAACAGTGCATAAGCACTAGCTTATGCGCTATGGTAAGGCACCTAGCGCCTATTCTAAGAGGCTTATCCCTTACAGTTAGTCCATAGATAGCCATAACTTAAATAAGCCGCTAGAGTCCATGCGGTCTGCAAACCCATCAGCAACATTGTAAACCGCTAGTGACCTACTAAATAATGACCGCCACTTGAAAAACCATGACATAAACTATCAAAAACCATGACAACTCGAAGTAGACCACCAAGAATGCCGCCTTTGACCTGCCACCAGGTCATCGCCCAATAGCCACCACCGCCGCCTAAGGGCCACCAAGGCCCTCATATAGGCCAAATTGGACATTTTCTTCAATCTTCCATAACTTTTTCCACAGGTATCGGATTTTGGAAAACAAATAGTCAACAGAAAGTTGGAGATGAACACTTTCCATCCATAGAGGTTTTGAAACATAAAATTGTCGTTTTTTGCTAGATATTGCTTGTTAAAGTTGGTACTTGCTTTTTTCTTCAACATGCTATACCTTTCACTCTAGACCTTCACTTTTTAGAAATGAATAGGCATTGGAAATGTATTGAAGAGCACTACTCAGCTACATGGTTATTTTTTCCAGATTTTGTATCAAGTTCATTTTGTATCAAAATTTGTATGTTTTGCCATTGTGGGCCTAGAAAGCATTGTAATCTAGTTAAAGCCTTGTAAACACAATAATCATAAAGTGCCAACATTGTAATCTTGTGGCGGGGGGGGGGGAAGAGGAGAGGGGGGCAGGTGGGGTGTTTTATGAGACTAGTGGAAAGGGGAGTGTTCTTTTGGTGGTTTTTGCTATCATTTAAGGATTGCATCATGGGTTTTTTTGTTCACCATTCGGTGATAATCCTAGATAAGGACAATTATGAGTCTTGAAAAAAAGACATTCCAACCCACCCATCTCAAATGGCTCAAACTTTTCTCTTATCTTTATGGGCTCATACCTGAACCAAACACACCTAGAAGAAAATCAATATGGGGTAATAAATTGATCATATGGTAGGATTAATTGGTTCTAGTGTTGATCATGAGACTATGTGGGCTCTAATGGACAATGATTGTCCTCACACACTTTGGACTAAGATTTGGGAAATATTTGGAGACCCTCATATTTCTTCATTCCCAAATGATCCTGCTTCATATTGCCTCATTCCACTTGATGCAAATAATATACCCTTTGATGAAAATACTTTAGAGGAGCTTAAGTATTTTGCAAGTCTTGAACATTCAGATGACATAGACTTCTCTTCTTGTTTGTCCTCCTCATATTGAGATCACATCTCAATCATCTATTGTTACTTCAAAGTCCAAAGTTGCTTTTGAGATCTTCCAGTGATTCCTTGCAGCAGGACATACATAGTCTTTTAGATTTAGCTTTGTGGGATAATTTCTTGACAGGTATTTCAGACTTGTTTATGGAGACGTTTATTGCAAATTTGGGACACTATTGATTGCATTCATCTTCTCTTTGATGGAGTTGATTCTTCTTCAATTGTTGTGAGGGAACACTCTACCCTCTTGTTCATTCTCAACATGATCATTCATCACATTTTGACATGAGTGTGGATACTTTGGCACAACATTTGGAGGAGACACCTTTGTCTTCAAAAGAGATACTTGAGTCCTTGGATTGTGTTCTCTACATCTATTTCCAATAGATTCTTGATTGTCATCTTCATCAATGTCACAACCCTAATTGTGACCCCACCCTAATTTTGTATAGTTGTTTAGCTGAATATGAAACCGGCCCTAAATTTTGTATTGTCATATTGATATGGATGTTCAACTGAATGTGAAACCTAACTGTCATAACGGTTGGCCCTAAAATCTATTTTGTTGTCTTGTCTGTTGTTTTATCTGGGTATGAAAACAATTGTTCAGTTAGTTGTTAAAAACTAATTGGTTTAATGATATATCGGATGAGGTTAATTATGGTACTATGAATTAGTATCTATAATTTCATACATAGTTATATGATTGAACCTTATATAGAGATGCTAATATTGTAGATAAATTGTTAAGCTTGATTTTGATTATTTGAAACGGACTAATGTTAAACCTATTATTGGAGTGTCACAACACAAGTACGCGTCCTTGCTGAAGAGAGAGAGAGTATCATCGGGAAGGGGAGTCTAGCCATCTGGGGCAGATTGTGTGAAAGTAGCACACACGAGCACATAGCGTTATTCCTAGGTTGCAAATTGCATTAGGAAGGGTACATTGGACTATCTTAATTATTTAGTTATCAACTCAATAAGTAGTTATAGTTATTAACTATTAATAATTTTATATTCATATTTATGTGAGCAAGTAAATAGTATATATATACTCTGTCACCATATTCGACCGAATTTCATCATGAAATTCGAAATTCGTCGAATTTTATAAAAATGGTTGAAATTCGTTGAAATTCGACCAAATTCGTTGGTCAACTGCAGGCGTTGAAAATTTTCATAAAGCAATTGTTTTGTTAGGGTTTTCTTTTAGGGTTTTTTCGTTATATAACTGACGGCGACATTAGATATCAAACCGTCTCTTTCTCGCGTCTACAACTCGTCTTTTGTCTTTTGTCTGCAACTCATCTCTTTTTTTGCAGTGTCTGGGACTTGTCTTTGGCTTTTTGTGATATCTCAAGGCCGCTATCTTCTTTTATGCTGATCGCCTCAACTACTTGCCGCGCCATCCTTAACGCTTCTCATGAGTCAAGCGGGGCTATCTCAACGCGCTTTCTCTCAGAACTACCAAGAATCATTCGCCGTGACTTCAGTCACTTTCTCTATCCGAGGTAGGAAGTTTTTAAATTTAGGGTTCAATATCGCTTATTTCACCAGAGAAAAATATATAGGAATGTTCAAGGCTTTTAACATTATCTAAAAGCCCCAAATTGTATTTAATATTTTCATTTGTTTTACTATTTAATATTTTATTATTATTTTATTTTTTATTTAATATTGTGTTTACCAAAATACTAAAAATACTAAAATATTGTGTTTATTTCTATTTTTGGTTGTAAGTGTAAAATACTAAAATGTAAATTATATTAATATATTTATAAAATTATAGACTTTCAGTTTATAATTTTATTGATATTTAGTATTTTTATTAATATTTAGGGTTTATTAATATCTAGTATTTTTATTATTTAGTATTTTATAGATTTCAGCTGACTGTAAATTATATTAATATATTTATAGAATTATAGATTTCCAGTTTATTTATTAATATTTAGTGTTTTCATTTTATTTTTTAAGTTAATAAAAATATGTTAAAGATTTTTTATGTTTATTAAAATAAAATTTAGTATTTTTTATTTTGTTTTTTAAGATTTAAATTAAGAAATCAATATATTTTGTCTCAATGTTGTTTGAAATAAAAATTTGTGGATGTTTTAACTTTTAAATATTAAATATTATTTTGTCATTCAAACATATAGATTATGGCTCCCCAAAAATCAATTGTAGAGGCATGGAAATATATCACTCGCAATGGTACTGAACTCAAATGCACCAAGTGTTAGAAGCCTTTTTTTGGCGGTTTGACAAGGGCAATGGACCATTTACTTGGTATTACAAATAGTGCAGGAGGAGGTGTTACAACATGTCCTGCAGTTACCCCAGAAATGAGAGTTGCTTTAGAGAAAGAACAGTCCTCTTCAATTGTAGGAAAGATGAAGAAAGCACAAAAAAAACAGAGAATTGAAGAGGATATGTGTCAGTCTAGATTCACAACATCTATTATGTCTTCCTCTTCTGGTTTATCCAAATCGGTGAGGGTATCAAAAGAGAGTGGAACATTTAAAAGATTTTGGAAACCAATAGAGAAACAAGAGGTGGATGATGATGAAGATTTGTTTTATTACCAAGTGCTATTCCATTCTAATGCTTAAGTCCACATTTTCAGAATAAGCCGTTTCTACAAATTGCAGAAGTTTATAAAGTGGGTACACTTCGTGTTCGTGACTATCGTGACAACTCTTTTTGCAGAGGTCAAAAGATAGAGGACCGGAGCAAACTAGCTACTACAAAACCCTCTTGAGGAAAAAATAGGGTTGCACTATATTGAGTGATGGATGGTCGATATATGTCAAAGGCCATTGATAAATATTTTGGTGGCTTGTCCTCGAGGGTGTTGTGTTTTTGAAAGTGATTGATACCATGAACCACAAGAAAACTTTTGGAGGCATTTTCAAATATTAGAGTGAGCCATTCTTGAAGTAGGGGTGGAAAATGTGGTTCAAGTGGTAACTGATAGTGCAGCAAATTGTATAGGAGCTGGGAAGCTGATTGCAAAGAAGTACCCACAAATATATTGGAGCCCATGTGCAGCCCATTGTCTCGATTTGTTGCTTCATGACTTGGCTAAATTCCCATGGGTACATGAAGCTATTCACAGAGGGAGAGCAATTGCAAATTTCATAAGGAATCATTGTCTCACATTGAGTCTTGATAGGCAACATGCATCCAGGGAGTTGTTGAGGCCTTGTGAAACAAGATTTGCTTCATTTTATATCACTTTGAAAAGAGTGGTTGAAGAAAAAGCAGCTTTGAGGTTTGTTATTTGTTCCAATGAGTGGAAACATTCAGTGCTTTCTAAAGGTCCTAAGGGGAAGAACATAGAGCAAATCATTCTGAATAGCAATTTTTGGGAAAGTGTAGCAAAGGTTTTGCTTATATGTGAACCAATTGTTGACGTGCTTTGTATGGTTGATGGTGACACTCCTTGCCTTGGCATGCTTTATGAAAGCATGGACCATTGTAAGGAAGATATTAAAAAATCACTCAATAATGTAGAAGTAGAATATATGGAGATATGCGAGGTAGTTGATTGCAGATGGAAAATGATGCACACACCTTTACATGTAGTAGCTTGCTTTTTGGAGCCTAAATTATTTTCTACTGATAGAGAAGGTGACACTGAAATTATGGCAGGGCTTTTAGAAGTTGTTGCAAAGTATGAATCTAATCAAACAATTTGAGCACTAATCAAAAGTCAATTTTGGGTATACAAGAGAGGAGAAGGGATGTTTGGAATGTCAACAGCCAAATATGACATCGCACATGTATCTGGGTATACATGGTGGATGACCTATGGAGCACAAACTCCCCGAGCTACAAAGGTTTGCTATCTCTGTTTTGTCGCATAAGTTCATGCCTTGTGAGAGGAACTGAGTTGCTTTGACCACATCCATTCCAAAAGAGGGAATAAAATTGCCAGTTCCGGAAAGTTGGGAGATCTTGTTCATGTTCAAGAGTAATTCTTAAAAATTGCTCATGAACAATCAGCAAAGACTCTTCTTCATCACAACAAATTCCTGGGTGAAGACATAGCAGCACTAGATGCATGAGCCCACTTTGCGGTGATGAAGAATTGAGCAATTCTGGCTACGATGATGATGATTTAGCATCTCAACCAAGTGCCTTTTGATGACTTGAGCTTGAAGTTCTAAAGTCTTTAACAAGCATGTACTTTTGACAAAAGAACATCTTCATTAAATTCTCAGGATTTTTAAATGTTTCTTATGGTTTATATTTTATAAATGTAAGTCATATTTTTGTAATGATTCAAATATATTTATCAATGTTAAACTATTTAGAGAATTGTATGGAGATATTAATATATTTATAAAAAAATAAAAAATTATAAGGCTTAATTTTTATTCAATTTTATACTTTTCTAATTTTTTCCTTATCGAATTTCATTCGAATTTCAATGTTGTCGAACTCGAATTCAAATTCAAACCTGGTGACTTAGTATATATATATATATATATATATATATATATATATATATATATATTAAAAAGAAAGAAAGAAGGAAACAAGATATAATCAAAATAAAATACACCGATTCAAAAAATTCATTCCATTTTTAATTATAGTATGATAAAAAATTGTGGAGGGACCCATGCTTTTTACAAAAACAAAACAAACAAAAATATTAAGCTTGAGGTGGGACCCACAAACTAAGAGAGAATTGTGTTAAAAAAAAACAAAACAAAACCTCTTGAAAATCTATGGTGGGACCCAAGGCTGGAAGGAAATAAAACAAAGAAAATTGTTTTAAAAACAAATGAGTACCTTTAAGAAGGTGCGTGTCATATGCTCCATCCAAGGCATTAAAAAAAAAACAAAGGGAGGCCTGCAAATGTGCTAGTTGTCAGCAGTTTGAAGAGGTTTAATCAAATAAACTACCACCTAGCAATTAGGAAAGGGGCCTCATCTCCACGTAGCAAGGGAGAAAGAATGGGGAGGTAATAAACAAGGTAAGGGTGAGATACCAAAGCATTCTGTTTTGGGGAAAGAGGAGGACAGCAAAGAAGGAGGAAAAGAAACGAAAGGGTTGTGTATGGTAAGAAGTAAAAATATTTGCTTATCTTTATCTTCACAAGCATGTGATTTTGGTTTGAAACCTCAAAGTTGCTTGAGCAAAATATTCTCTGAAAGAGAAGGCCAAAAATTGGTTGTTGGAATATAAAAATCAGTTATAATTGGAGATAAAATAATCTTTTTTGTACTCAATCTTACAACCTGTTTTGCTCTCAAATTCCATTTTATGCCAGTTTCTATTTGCTGGTTGATATTGGTATAAAGTATAAACCCATCAAACAAGTTTATGATTACAGTTCAGTATTTTAGATTCATTATTTGATTGGACTTAGCTCATAATTGCACAAGAATGGAGTAAGAAACTGTTATGAAAAGTTGTTTCAATAGGCTGATAAATTGTATTAAACACCAGCTAAGAGGAAGTTTATAAGCTGTTGATAGCTGAGTGATCATTATGGCAAATATTGTCACAGTTGAACCATGAATAGTTACAGAAATTTCTTTTGAAAGCATAATTTTATTATAAAATATCTAAGAAATACTGGATAAGGGTTGAGTATGATTGTTGCACACTTTACAACAGTCATGGGGAAGCTGATGAAACTAGGAGCTTTCACATGACTGTTGTAGCAATATACAAGTGTCATATTCAAACCATCATCAGCAATATGTTGAGAATTATGTGGCTCCCAAATAACTTTTATAGTTCTAAAGTATAAGCTGTTATTTACTAGCATAAGTGACTGAAGGATAAGTAAATCTATGTCAGTATCATGAAGTTCAATTTAGCATCATGTTGCGGTGGATGTGTAATTCATATTTAGTGCTTTGCCTTGAATCTGGACAAAGTTCTATGTTGATTTTGTGGATCTGAACTCGTGAGCGATTAGTGCATCTCTTGGTGTTACCTTGTGTTTCTATTAAGACAGTTTGGAATTTGTGTACTAGAAAAGTACCTTCTCTGCATTTATTGTTCTCTCTGGAGATTTAGTATCGTTGAGGTTCAATGACAGTGGGAAAATCTGCTAGAAGTGAGTATATACAATGTCCTTCATTGAATAGGGATGACATAGGAATAGTAAGCAAAACTTGATAGCATTTAAGGAGGTACTGCTAGCAGGTATAACATCAGTATTAATTGGAAGGCTTGAAGCAAGGCATGGTGGAGTTTGTCATTGCTGTCAAATAGTCGACAGTGTGATATTAATCATGTCATTTTTATTTCCATGAACTAGTATGATCAGCAATCTTGCTCGAGGTTTGGGTAACTATGTAACTCGTGTTATATCAAATATGGTATATTCAATGCAGAAGTTATTAATTTCCAACAATATGTAAAAGATGGGAACAACACCGTAGTATAACCTTAATTTGATGTTGTAGAAATGTCATTGATAAATTATAAGAGCAGTAAACTAATGGCATAATTGATTGTATACAAAAACTAAGTATGAAAATGCAACTAAGGGCTTATGTCCTTAGTGTCTTGGCTAAATGATACCTATATCTATACACTTAAACAACAGGTGTAAAGGTGTTGAGTGTCTACCCAGTTAGACCTAAGGAATCAATACTAAATAATAATGTTTTGGCCCAAGGGATTATCTAGAATAATTAGAGAGAGAATTGTTGAGTTAGAATGAGTCACTCCAAAGGTAAAGAACATATGCCTAGATATTTTTGCTTGGGGCATTAATAGGATGCATAAGTTGTTAATCCATAGCAGCAGATTTCACACTTGTTGGCCACGGATTGCTAGACTCTTCGTGATGGGTCGGGCACCCTTCGTAGGGTAGCACGGGGAAGCTTATGGCTTCATGGTAGGGCGGAAATCGTCTTAATGATGCTTTCTCTCTCCTTTCCACTTCAAGATAGTGCAGCAATGGTATAGGTTTGATAATGCATGATGATATGATGTTTATTTTGTGTCGTAATCTATTTAGATGAGTAAATGACTCACTCGGATACTTGTGTTTCATCTTCAATAAGATAACTTTGATTTGTTTGAAAGGACATGGCTGCTATAGGTAATTTGGTTGCTTATGTTATCAACCTGCTTTCAAAAGTTAAGGAGAAGGACGAAGGAGGTTTTTCTTACTTGCCATATTTCATATTTGGAATCTGGTTTTTTTTCCGTTATTGATTTAGAGGTATATGATTCTTATCTTAGTTTTCAAACTTTCTGATATCATGCCCTGATACTATGAATGTGGTAGATGCTAATGATAGAATGATCATTCGATAACCTAGTAGTATATGTACCTTATCATGATTACAGTTTTTCATTCTTAAGGATGCAAATGCAGAAGTATTTTGTTTAGACTTTATCATTTATGCGTTTTGTGCAATAATAATTATTGGTAAGTGAAACAATAGCAAGGTACTAGTTGCTTGTTAGGTCTTGTTGTTACAATCAGTGTGGCTTGAAACACCTAACTTGGTAGTGGTAGCTTTTAGCATTGACATGGAAACACTTGAGAAAAATTTAGAGATTTCATACATTTTGAGTTTTATTCCTACATATTCCTTTCAAGAATGGGAAGAAATTATGCATACACTTTTGGTTTTGTTTCTTTCTAAGGAGAGGAACATTGTTCGATGATTGCAGACCATCTTCTACATCCAATTTCGAGCATCTACCATTAAATCTCTTTGGGGGGGCTTCTTAGTCCTTCCACTTTTTTCTCTCTATTATTGGGGGGTGGGGGGTGTATTTCCTTGTTATGGGAGGGGGCATCTTCTTCTTTAGGGGGAATTTTATACATACATTGGTACCTAACAAGGCCTCATTTGCCAAGACCCATCATCATCATTACACCCACCTAATCTACGCTTAAGGGTGAGTGTTAGTATAGTTTTTTATGCTTGTATTTTTTATTGTATGGAGAAGTTATATTGGTGATTGTAACTTATATTGTGAGTTGTTTAGACATAACTATTGTGGTGTTATTTACGTCATTATCATAAGCAATAAATGTCTATGTGCACAAACAATATTCTAACTTAAACTTATTAATTATATATAATATTCCATTTGTTAATGGAACTAGTCTTGTGTGCAATGCCGTGATTGTTTGTCTTCAATACTCACCATGTTGTATTGCGTCTAGAGGAAACTCGCAAAAAGGTTTAGACAGATTGCCATTCTAATTATCAAGTTCCCCAAATTTTGTATCGCAAGAAATGATTCTATATTGTGCTACAGCACTTTAAGCCAATAACAACAAATTAGAGAGCATTGCGAATGGATCTAGCCAATGCAATTATGAGATTCATCATCTTAGAATCTATAATGCATTTCAATCATTTTGTTCACTTTAAGATGAATGTTTAGTCATTAGGTCCATTTCCTATTCATATTCGGTAAGGATTTAATTTGTAGGAATTTTGTCAATGCAAAACAGTACAATATGATTGATCGGCAATGAATGTCAAATAATCACATTATATGTGATAATGGAATTTAATGTAATGTTCCCTTTTTCATGAGCATTAGTTTTCAGGTTTAGCCTATTCCTGACTCTTGTAGGCTAAGGAGTTTGGTTAGAGGGTCTTTTGGGCAGACATCTAGTCAGTTGTTGGTTTCTTGGACTCGGTTGGATTGGGGAGTAATAAGGGAGCTAAATAATTAAATTAATTATTTGTAAGGTTACCAATTAAATAAATATTAATGTAACCTTATACTTAATTAATTTAATAAAGTGACTTAAATAAAATAATTATATCATAAAGTCACTAAAATAAAATTAAAGTGGGAAATATATCCTTTATCCCACATTGGCAAGAAAAGTGTGTGAGCTCTCCCAGGAAAAGTATAAAAGGATCTTAAGGGCTCATTTTTGGATATCCAAGAATTGATGTGTTTTGAAGTTTTGGTTTGGTGAAGGAGCCAACTACGGTTTATGCCATTATTGGACCTTGGTTTATGCCATTATTGGACCTTTGGGAACGAAACTCTCATTGGTTGAGCAACTTTGAGGCTGTGAAACTATCTGCTGAGATTGTTGCCAGTTGTGGGCTTCATTTCAAAAGTTCAACTTGTGCTTTCATTGCAAATTTTATGGCCTTTGGCCAAATTTGGAGATAGTGGTTTCATATCAGCTTATTGAAGCATTGTTGAAGAATATTCTACAGCTGCATAACTGAGTAAATCAATTTAGGATGAAGGTTGCTAATTTGTGGAGAAAATAAAAGCAGATTATTGGAGGCATTGGTGGCACAAAATATTAATATTCATTGAGGAGAAAATCGTGGGTCTGAGCGGCACTTTGGCAGCCATCGATTTCCATATCAGACTTCATCTATTTGCAGATTGGGAGCATAATGTTCATCAATTTCTCTTGCTACCTTGGGCACTGCCTTCCTAAGGTTTAGGCAATCATTCTTGATGCATAATAGGAGGTAAAGGGGCTGTGAATTATTTATTGCATGAAGCTTCGGGTCTGAAACAGGGGCGGCTACCTTTGGGCATCAATTTGGCATCAAGGAGTCATCATTGCATGAGATAAGGCTGCCAACTCTTCACCAATCTGGAGGATGTCATAATCAGGTTTTTGATGTCAACTATATTTGTAATGCTTAATTTTCTGAGTTGCTGCTGTAGGTGTTCATGTTTGCTGCTGTAGGTTGTCATTTGAATCAGAATTTGGCATTGTATTGAGCTATCATTGCATATCTATTGTAAAGCCAAGAGTCTTGGCAATTGTGATCAGCATTATACTTGGAATTACATTCAATAAGGAGTTATAAATCACATGCCAAGTGTTCGATGTAATGTCTATTTCTATAGCATTCATAATCAGCATTTAGATTGCATGCCAACTATTTGACAATTTGTCATTGGCTGTAGATGATCTTATTGCATATTCGGTTTGTATGGCAAGTGTTTGCATTAATGCCTAGATGCTGTAGGTGCATATTGACTACCATAGGATGCCTGGGAAGTGTTTGACATTATGTCAACTAGCTGTACTTGTTAATTTCAGTCATGTATTTGTATGAGAAAAGTCAAGAACAGTCAGCATATTACTTCTATTGCATTGCCAAATCAATCTAGTATCTTTAGAAGCATTTCAAAGATCAATTGCAGCATTCAAAACATATTCCAAACAGGTATACTCAGACTGAAACATAGAAAACAGTGGTGAAAGAGGTCAGATTTGTAAGGATATTACAGTGGTTTCAAAGGTGTGAGCATTGGCATTTTGGTCTATCCCTCCCCTTTAGGTGAAAAACCCTAAAGTGTTAGAAGGACATAGCAACCAAGATCTTTGTTTCGCATTTTGGTAACCTTAACGATATTCCTTGAGGGAAAATTTAGAACCGAAATAGCAAGGGATATTACATTTAATTATCATATAGGTATAAGACAAAAGACTAAAATACACCAAAAATTATGTTCTTGGTGTCCCTGAAGATTAATTATTACATATACAGCTCTCAATCATCACTAGTGCCTGCTGCAATAAAAAGCACAAGAATCACAGCCTTCCAATACACTAGTTATCTAATATCAATAAAATCTTCAATATTACTCAACAATTCCATGGCAATTTTAACCACAAAAGATACTTAGGTGAATAATTAAAGACATCATTATGTAGGGCATCCATGTTTAATTGGAAAATATCAAATGTTACACTGTCTTGTAAGAAGGAATCAAACTCTTTTTTTATTAGGAATATATTCAAGAAAATTTCTCAATACTTTTGAAAAATAAATTCAATGCACCCTATAACTGTTGTGATGAAATCATGAAAATAGAAACCAAAGCTGCATCTAAGAAGCACTCTGAACTGTGAATTCATATCCTTGATACAAAAATAGATATTTTTAACACTCCTAATTATTAATTTTTTCATGCATTCACTGCCATTAGCTTCTACAGGCCAAATTTGCTACAAACTAATTTGTTTCATATTTAAATGTCAATACATGTTCAGCTTCTACACATTTAACAACATATCTTCAATCCTTTTCTAAGAATTGAGAGAAATTTTCTAACAAGCAGAAAGCAGGGAAATCATTTTTTTCAATTCCATGTTCTAGAAATTAAAAAGATACTGCATAAGACACCAACCATCATTTTCTTTGTAAACAACATGATTTAGAATTATTCAAACTCCAAGGGCAGACTTTTTGAGTGAATACAATGGCATAAGTCCAGCCATAACTTATACCTCTTCAAGAAGCAAATCCACAAACATGCGAACATCTCTAGGCTCCTTGTACTGCAAGCACAAAATCAAAAAGAAAGGCAGTATAAGATTCCAATAAATATGCAATCTTATTAGATAAATCTCCTTAAAAATTCTTGAACGTACAAAACCAACCTTAAGCCAGTTTGGTGTTGCTATACTTTTCTTAACTAGCAATGAAAGCTTGCGTGCCTGCATATTGATATACTGCAGCCAGTAGACAAACGCGTAAGACATATGGCTCCATTACATACCATTTACTTCCAAAATGCTAAAGAAGGAACAATGCAACTGAACAAAAGTACTACCAAGTGTATCCACATGTAAAAGGATTAAAGGTACAATGAGTACATAATTGACGAATGCCAAAAATAAGATTTGTACTTTTTATCGGTAAACGAGGATTCTATTGGGGGCCTCAACCATAGTTATAAAATGCAAACACATACAAGAGACAAAAAGGGCAGATACACATGCCAACAAAACAAACTCTGTTCTAACTTTAAGCCCTACAACAGA